>JADOBS010303767.1:0-24223 GCA_015708375.1 Cydonia oblonga | reverse complement strand
GCTAAAACTAAAATAAAAACAAAAAAAATGGGAAGTTTCAATTTCTTTTTTAATATCAAGTAAAATGATCAAATGTGGACTTTGGCAGTAGCAAAAGCTAACCCAATTTCTTTGGAAAAAAAAAAAGGAATGAAGCTAACCCAGTTAGAATGATCAAAGGTGGACTTTGGCAGCAAAAGCTAACCCAATTTCTTTGGAAAAAAAAAAAGGAATGAAGCTAACTCAGTTAGAATGATCAAAGGTGGACTTTGGCAGCAAAAGCTAACCCAATTTCTTTAAAAAAAGAAAGAATGGAGCTAACCCAGTTATAATTCATTTTACTTGATATTAAAAAAAATTGAAATTTCCCACATTTTTTTGTTTTTATTCTAGTTTTAGCACCAAATTCATGAAAAAATGGAGAGAAAAATGAAGATGGATAAAGGAAAAGAGAGGTAGTAAGTAAAATTATAAGTAACAAGGTTATTTTGATCATTTTACCATGAAAAATTGATAGTTTAACCCTTTTTAAAGTTAATTTAGACGGAATACTAACAGAAGGACGACATTGATTCGCGGGGTTAAAATTCAGGGACTACATTGATCGATTTTCAATTTTAGAGACCATCATGATTGATGGGGTTAATTTCAGGGACCATTTGTGAGATAAACCCTTTTGTTGAATTCAACAGCTTAGATCGAATATAATCAAATCAAACGGTAAAAAAAAAAATTAATTTGAAACTAAAAATATATTCGATCTAAGCCGTTGAATTTAATAAATATATAAATATAAAACTAAAAAAAAATTAATTTGAACCTGGACCGTTTGATGAAGAAAAGTAGCCCAATGACTACTTGATGGTCTGCCAGTGGGGCAACAACCCCACACGGGTTGGTACAAAATTTTGAGAAAGCCTAGCGCGTGCAGCGCGTAGGAGAGTAGGGAGTGGGCAGTGGACTTCACAGCCCCCGTTTCAGTCTCAATTGGTGGGGTTCATTTTGCTTTGTGACCTAAAATTGGACCGGTATTTGCCTCCATTTGAGTTTTAGGTTTTATGTTAATTTTAGGTCATGAGTTAGAGTGGATTTTTTGGGGGGAGGAAAGGGAAATTTTAGGTTTTAGCCTACCATTAAAGATGATCTTAAACACAGGGACTGGAAAAGGATCTCGAATCCTCATGGTTGACTTGTTTAAGATATAGACTTTTACTCCATTACAAGCCTGTCGCCAGTTGCCCTCCTGGTGAAGCTGCTTTAGAGTTTAGACCTAGAAAATAAATTAGTTGTTTGCGTTGTGACCATCACCGTCTTTCAATTTCTAAATCCAAAAGAAGAAACAGTCAGAACAATTTCATAATTTTACACACATGTAATCTTTGTGTGCAAAGCACTGCAGACCCAAATGATTACAAGAAGCAAATGACGCAATAATCATGTGTGTACACATGAACCAAGATACTATAACTCCAAGGTTCTTTTTTTTATTTTTATTTTTATTTTTTATAAATATCAATCCTTCGTGAGATTTAAACTCGTATTTCTTTCAACAAAGTGCAAATTGATGCCACTAGGCTAACTTGGTCACATGCATTAACGAAGTGATGTTGAGCTTTTTGTTTTTCATGATTTTTAAACTTAAAACTTATTTCAATAAAGTAAAGACCAAGTGTTGCTAGACCAAATAGTCATATGTAAGTTCTAGTGAACTTAGAAATTTGATTCTAAAACCACATGGGATGACACAAATGAGATTCTTTTCAATGTGTACCCGTCACATTCTCAATTGTATTATCAGTTCACTCATATTATAATATGTGTTTAATTTATTTGGCTATACTATGTTCTAAAATATAAACTTTAGCCAACACATTAATAATCCGTAAATTAATAATAGTAACACCACGTGACATTAACGGTACACCATTTCATTCCGCCACGGGTTGATTGGAAAATACCAAAGAGCATATAAGAGATTTGCCCTAAGACTTGATCCTTAGGAGTAAACGAAACATTATTAGCAAAAACCAGTCAAATTAGCTTAGAATTGGCGACGACCATTTCATGCAAAAATAGTAATATACGACCACCGGTTGCCCATTTTTACCGTCAAAACGCGTAGATTAAAAGTACAGAAAGTGTTAATCAAAATTATCACCAATCCCTCTATAAAAACAAACTTAAAGAACAGAAAACTTATTAACCACCATTCATCCAAGAAACACATTCAGCCCCAGAAAAAAAACAAAAAAAAATCACTAATTAATCTTTTTCTGAATTAATCTTAATTAATTCACCTTAAGTACGTCAACCCCACATTCTGTTTTTGTTTCTCAAAACATATGCACCCCACGTCCTTTAGCTGCAGAAACAGAAAACTGCACTAGTCACCTCTGCTTCTTTTTCCCAATTTCTTCAAACTTTTCGAAGTCGAAAAGCAAAATTCCAAAATACCCTTTTCATATTTTCTAACATCTCTCAATCCCTCTCTGTTGGGAGAGAAGAAAAGAAAACTATCTCCCCTCAAAATCTCTCCTTTCTCCCACGCAACAACATCCATTGTTGTTGTTTGTTTCCCAAGAAAGACGAAGGTGAAGAAATATTTCCTACTTTTTTCTTTTTTCTTTCCAGTATTCTCATAGGATTTTTAAGATTGTTGTTATAGCTTTAGATTGTGTAATCCCGAACGAAATTAAGGTCTTCGAGTTCGACAATGGTCCGAGCTCTTACATCCCAACAACAAACAGTGCAGAAGACAAAATCCTTCCAGATGAAACGAATGTTTGAGATCCCGAGACACCTTCAGAATTTGATCTTTGAGAATGGGCAGGACGGGGAGGGAGATAGCGATACCGCTCAATTACTGAATCCCAAGACTACACCAGAGGGCTGCCCAGTGGAGACACAAGGAACGTGGGGAGCCAATCGCGATAATGGTGCAGATGAAGGCACAGATGAAGGCGAAAAGATGAAAAGTCCTAAATCCAAGAGGCCTTCAGGTAAATATTATGTTGCATGTATAATTTTTACATGCTATATATATTGCTTACCAGTTGTCACAATGGTAGCTAGATGAAAGATCAGTTTTGATCATTTGTATGAATATTTTGTGCTTAGATATGGAAATGATGAAGGAAAGGTTCTCTAAGCTGCTTTTGGGGGAAGATATGTCGGGTGGTGGAAAGGGCGTCTCTTCGGCGTTGGCTTTATCAAATGCCATAACCAACCTAGCAGGTACAAATTTATGCCTTACGGCAACTGCATTAATATATTTGTAAGTTATAATACCAAATCCAAACGAGGGTAATTCTGATGGGTTCTTTGCTTTCTCCTTTGTTCCTATGACAACACAGCATCTGTTTTCGGAGAACAAAGGAAACTGGAGCCTATGTCCTCGGAAGCGAAAGCACGGTGGGTGAAAGAAATAGGTTGGCTTTTGTCAGTGACAGATCACATTGTTGAATTCGTCCCTTCGCAACAGAATGGAACAAACATGGAGGTTTTATCTCTCTCTCTCTCTCTCTCTCTCTCTCTCTCTTCCCTTGTCAGATTGTCGAATGCCATATATTTTCACAGTTCAAAATTCCAAACTTGTAGGGTTCTAATTTCTTTTTGTTCTCTTTTTGGCATGATAGATAATGGTTACCCGGCAAAGAAATGATCTGCACATGAACGTTCCTGCCTTGCGCAAGCTTGATGCAATGCTTGTTGTAATTACCTTCATTCCTTACCTACTTCCTGGTTTAGCTAGAAAATATCAGAATTATCCACCTATTGCTAATCGGTTATACGAAACAGGGTCACTTGGATAGCTTTGGAACCCCAAGTGAGTTCTGGTATGTGAAAAAAGGCGCCCAAGATTCTGAAAATGATGATAATTCCCAGAGAAATGATGAGAAATGGTGGAAACCCGCGGTTAAAGTTCCCCCAGAAGGGCTTTCAGATGAATGCCGAAGGTGGATGCAATTTCAGAAGGAATCTGTGAACCAAGTACTAAAAGCAGCAATGGCCATCAACGCGCAAGTGCTAGCCGAAATGGACATACCCGAAAACTACATTGAATCCCTTCCCAAGGTATAACACGTAACACTCTCACTAATTAGTCTCCAAGATATTGTTTTCGTAATGGACAGAACGGTTGACTTTGGTTTCTTTTGACAGAATGGTAGGGCTAGCCTCGGTGATTCTATCTATAAGAGCATAACGGTGGACCACTTTGATCCTCTAGAGTTCTTTGGCTCCATGGACATGTCCACAGAGCACAAAGTGCTTGACCTCAAAGACCGAATTGAGGCCTCTATTGTAATTTGGAAGCAAAAGATGAACCAAAAGAATGGAAAGTCTTCGTGGAGTTCGGTCGTGAGCTTGGAGAAGAGAGAGCTCTTTGAAGAGAGAGTAGAGACTATCTTGCTTCTATTGAAACAGAAATTCCCAGGAATCCCACAATCTGCACTTGACATAAGTAAAATTCAATTCAATAAGGTAAGAACTAAACTGCCAAACATACAAACATATTTTTCTCCCTTGCATCTTGTGCTTGTTACTTGTTCTTCAAATCTAATAACTGCGTCTTTTGTTTCTACGCAGGATGTAGGGTATGCAATCCTAGAGAGCTATTCGAGGGTGATCGAAAGCTTGGCCTTCAAAGTCATGTCCATGATCGAAGATGTGCTTTATGCTGATTCTCAAGCTCGAAAATCATCATCAAACATGAGGCTTTCAATGGATTCTAGGGAAGACGGAGACGTGACACCAACAAAGACACTGTTTGAGTTCATGGATTGGAATGCAGAAACTGAAGAGAATGACATAGACAACGATAGCTTGGTGGGCAACAAGAAGAGCTGCTTTAATGAAGACAGTGACAAGATCATGAGCAAACCTCCCGCTAGCATAAACACCAAGAGATTTTCATACTTGGAGAAGCTTGAGAAGTTGAGTGGTCTAAGAAGTCCAACGGCTCGGCATTGATGGAAAAATTGAAGAACAAAGGAGAGAGAGGGGCAGATAGAAATATAGGGAGATACAGATATACTTCTAAGTAGTGTGCTTGTTCTTCCATCCTATTGAAGGATTGGGAAGTCTCTTGGGTGTTTGTAATTAGTGGGGTTTTGATGCATTTGAGAATTGGGATGTGCTTATTCTGATCTTTGCTGGTTGTTAGAAACAGCAATACATGTATTCTAGTTTTTCTCAAAGGCTATATGGTCTTCGTCCCTTTTTTTCGCTCGACAAATTTTGTTCTCTAAGTCTCAACTAAACCGTAGTTTAGTTGGCTAAGACAATATGCCTTCCCCTCTGCACCGAAAGTTTCAATCCCAATTCCCGTAGTTTAGATCAGACTATCACTCGAATAAAATTTAAAAATGCCTCAACTTGACCATAAAAGTAAAACCATCGCCAGAAGAACCTACCCTGTTTTGCTGCCAACCCGTCAGGTTGGTGACAAGAGTCAGATAGTCTCTCCCAGTAGAGAAAACCCTCGTGAGATTGAAATTCCGAATTCTTACCAAGTTACCAACAAATGCACTCTTCTATATGAATTTGGCAATGTTGGAGTTAATCGGATTGAAAACATCATTCGGGATATTTTTGCTTGATGTGCACTAAATTTAAAAATTTATGCAACTGAAAGGACATAAACTTTGCAGATGCAACTCACTATGTAAAATGCTTGCAGTAAAACATTGGAATTGGATATTGCTGATTTGTGTATCGCAGTTGCTTTAAAACCGGAAACATTGTTATACATAAAATTGGGATCAACTTTGATTAATTTCATTTACACAACCATAACAATCATCCCTAACCATATTGAGAAAGAAAGAAAGAAAGAAAGAAAGAAAGAAAGATAAGCTTGGAATAATCTACTAGGAAGAGATGAGATCTACAATGTGGTACAAATACGCCTTCTTCTCTTTTTTCATACCATTCTTTTTGCTCGTCTAACGAGTGCCAAGATGTCATTACTGTGGCCAGATTTCTTGAGGCGGCCAGTAATCTTCCGAGATTCCTACAAGACAACACAAGAAGAGAGATGCTATGTATGGAAGGAATAGGAGACAAATTATTGTAGAAAACATCGTGTAATACACATATTATGTGCGTGTCAACTAACCTGGAAATGAAATGTAGGGTTTGGGCCTCTAGACAGGATTGAGAGGCCATCACGAACCGGCACTAGAGTAAAACAATCGAGGTTAAAGATTGAGAGTCCCGAATCATATGTGCTAGAGTATGTTGAAGACAATTCATAAAACTAAAGATCATGTTACCTAAAACTGAATTGTTTTCGCCCTTGGACAATGACGGTTTGTCAGACCGGGTGTACAATGAAAGTGGCATTGCTACATCTTTGCCAAGTTCTTGCTTGTCAATGGTTTTACGAGAGGGTGGATTTCCTGGAATAGCCCTGCATAGATGATCAAATTCATCAAATTTAAAGATTGTTTATCAATGCGCAATATCCTGCAGCTAAATAAAATTAAAACAATTTTTGCTATGAAATTATGAAAACGAAAACTTTACCTCAAATCTTCATTGGGTTTCTCAGCTTCTTTGGTAGCTGATCACAAAACAAAGAATTAGAAGGTGAAAAAAATGAAGACCATGAACATCTTTGCAAGTAGCACAGCAGTTTCGGATTTTACCTGCAGATAAAAACCGTGCTTTATGCTGCGGGATAATGTCCTTCCATCGGACTCTAGGCAGTGAAAATTTGTGGGTGTATTGTTCACATAAGAACATCCTCTGACAAACACAAAGCATACTGATTAGTGATTGCTGCAATTACATAAACCCATGTATCAACTAACATAAGCTAGCTAGATTGATATAAGGTGGTAGTAGCAACTTGTTTGAGGCAGTCAATTCGAATCTCAGCCTCCGAAAATGTGTTAGTTTCGGAAATGAGGCCGTTGAGGTTGGCAGAAACGCATCCAAGATGATCGACAACAGTCACCACAGCTTTGCATATGTACTCTTTGGTGTTTTCCATCACACTGCAAAATTTGAATTAAGAAAAAAATGTTGAACTCTAGTTCATGGGGTGAGGGCTAAAAAGGTCATTATATGGAGGCCATTGGAATTTAACTAGGTTTGTTTAGAGGGACTCACACTTTCTTTTCTTTGGTCTTTAGGAAGGTTGATTCGCAGTAGTCAGCAGCATAGTGAAGTTGTGAGCGCAGGTCTCTTAGTTCCTTCAAGTTCAACCCACAAACAAAATGGATTTCAGAAAACTAGAGAAAACAACCTTACTTGTTTATAAGTGCTTTTAAAATAGCTAAAAGCTTAAAAGTGTTTTGTATGAAAATATTTTTGGAAGCCATCTTTAGTAAAAATGCAAGTAAATTTGCAAAAGCACTTGAACTGCTTCTTGGAAAAAGCGCTTCAAGTGCTTTTATAACTTAAAAACATTTTTTGTGAAAGCGCTTTCAGCCATTTTTTTCTAAAAGTTTTTCCAGTCGTTACAAAGTCGGTTTTTTACTTTCTAAAGTATTGGGGTTTGACGTGTTTATGTTATCAAAAGCTTACCCATGAACAACCCAAAGGAATTGGCACTTTAATAAGAAATAAAACTAGGTAAAAAGCAAAAAACAAAAATATGGACAATAATTTACGCTATTTTTAATAACCATTTTGTTCTTCGTTTTGTGCTTTTATTTTTTTGCTAGAAATTAAGGGAAACCATATGGGAGGAAATACCAAAAGAGAGATGGGAGATGGCGAAGGGTGTAGGGTGGAACGACGGAGAAAACAAAAGAAAATGCATTACAGAAAAACTTGAGAGCGAATACAACTTAAAACTGTTTCGGGTTTGTAGTTTTCATCTTGTGTACCATTTCATATACAAGTCTTCTACATATCTCACATCACTCTTCCTCCACCTCCAAAAACTAAAACAAAAAATGAAATGGTTATCAGACGACGACGAAGTTTTAATGTTGAGTTGAGAAAACGTACCTGAAGAGACTTATCAAAGCTCACAATGTCCTTAGACTCTGCCTCTGATTCTTTCCCTCTCCCTGAGGGGGATTTGGAGTTGCTCTGCATCTCCTCCTCCATGTTTGAAACTTGAAAATTTTGAGAAAGGGATAATGGTACAATTACAGTGCGGTGGGTGGCTTGTTTTTGTTTTGAGCGAGAGAAGGAGACACAGAGATTGTGACTATACAGATAGACACGTGATATATAGAGAATTAGAGATGATAAGCATGGAAGCACAGAGAAAACTATACAAAACAAAACACATTAATAGAGGAGAGAGAGATTCTTCTCCATGGCATGATCACAAGAAATTTTTTGTTACGTCGAGAACACGTTTCTTTACATCAAATGTCATAAAATAAGTGACTGAATTTTTTTTTAAAGTGTCCAATTACTTAAATTATGACATTTGATGTACCCAGTGACGGATTTAGGATTCGGATCTTGAGGTGTCCCAGTGTTCAGTATGTTGGATAGAAACCGATTGCAAAGCACGAAATCTTTTCCAGTTTATTCATCAAGACATTTCGTCAAATACTGGAGCAGGACTTGTTGTCATGAGTCAACCATGATGCGCACATGTCAACAGATATGGATATATGCCGAAGTTATCTGATGAGTGATATCGAGAGAATTTGTTGAGTGTTGTCGATGAAATGAGTTGAAATATGCCTAGCAGGTATTTTATCAATAACTTGGTAGGTACAAAAGGAACATGTACAAAACATTCGGATGGTCAGACCTTCACATATACATTTATCGAATTCCGAGTGGTCATAGGACTAACTTGGTCTCAATTTGCATCTGCCTCTTGGTAGACATGACCATGTTCCTGATATAATGAAAAATCTCTTCATGATCACAGCAGCATGTGTATCAAGAAAGAGAAAGACGACAAAAACAGAGTTTTCAGCCCGTGATTTTGTGTTCTTTGCCTTTTTCTTCTGTTTAGCTTCTGTTTAGAAGAAAAGTTACAAAGGAATTAGTGTTAGTCAGTGACTGACAACCGAATCAAAGGTGCCAGGTGGTACAGCCCATCCGTTAAAGTATGTTTGATTTGAATGAGTGACTGCATTATTTCCGAGGTATGATTGTAATTACACATTCTTTATATGGGATCATGACAAAATGATTTGATATCAAGAATAATTAGAAGCTAATTGTCAGATAATGATAAGATTGTTACAATCAATTAACGAGGTTTATTGGCAGTCCCAATGTGGTTGGATTCGATTTGTATTACCTTAAACTGGCTGCATATTAACTTGTTTGGAACGGAGAAAATCATGAATCGGGAAAGTTGGAAATCTAGGAGAGAAGAAAAGAGAAGTCGTGAATACAACAGAGAGGGAACAAGAATGAAGGGCAAGTCAAGAATTTGAATAATTTGGATGCTCATTCCAACATGTTTTAGATTCTCATTCAGAAGGTCAATGTATATATCAAACTGAGTTTACTTTTATAAACAAACGATATTGGTGAAAGAGAAATCAAACACACGATCTCGGAAGCAGAGGTAACTACTTAAGCTACGAGGCCAGAGCATCAAATTGAGTTTATTTAAATCAAAGATCGTGTAACCAAAGGAGAGGCTTGTGGCCTATGAGAACCACCCTATCAGCCAACCCCACTATACACACGCGTGCAAAAAGGAGGAGAAAAAAAGCTCTAAGCTACTAAAAGTTTATTCCCAAAAGTGCTTTCTGCAAACGCAAATCTCTATCCTTCTCCAACTAGCAAAATCAGCTGCCAACTATACAAAAAACCTCTCAGTTGGAAGCTCATTGGCTACTACCTAATGCCTCAGTGAAGTTCCTGAACAGGATTGCATAAACTTTATATTTGGAAATCAATGGTGCATCCACCAATCTTCTCTGCAGTTGCAATGTCTGGCACAATCGAGTGATGATCCGAGGTCACGGACCCCAACAGAATATCTTTGAGATTCTTGATAAATTCCTTAGGTTTGTGTTTAGAATATTTTTGGTTGCCACTATTCAGTGGCTGTGAATCAACACCAGTTCGGGTAGCTGACCTTGCATATCCGTTGTTATGATGAGGGGGTTGTGCATCTATTCCACACAATGAACTCAGTAAATTTATATACACAAAAGTGACTGCGCTATAATAAACAAGGGAGTTGCTAGCACTTGAAAATCACCTTCAGGGATGGCTGCAGAATCCTTTGTTGCCGTGCGTGATTTAGCTCGCATAATGCATAGCCATGTTCGTTCTGATTCGCGCTCATGTTCTGATACAACTGGAATGTGCCAGTGCCCTTCCTCTGATTCCTGACATAATTTCACCAAGTGTATCAATCTTTCTGTTGTGTCAGCTTTATAAACATGTACAGATACAGAATCTTCAAATCAAAGATTCAGTTAATTCGATTTACCTGTATTACAACAGAACAGGGAGGAGGCATGTGAAAGACTGGACCGGCATCAGAAAAAGTAAAATGCACCTGAAATTAGAAAACGGTAGCTAGCTAGTTAGAAAAATAGGAATACAAATCATACCGGAAACCAAGTATCGTTGGTTGCAAAAGGTCTAAAACAGATTGAACCTAGTGTCCAGCACAGATATGTTTATTATCGTTGCAAAATCCACATTAAGAACCAACAGAGGCCCGAAGAAATATTAGCTCCAAAAGAGCCTCACTCACTTGATGCCTTTCTTTCCATCTGGGGAAGAAATCATTTCCGAGAAGTTGAAATATATGGTCTCTCATCTCATCATTTGTCACAAGTAAGCACTTGAACTTTATAGCTGCATACAACCAGTACCTGAATCACAGGTAATATCGTGGCACTTTAAATGCATATATGTATTACCTAGATAATTAACAAGAATTAGCTATTAAATCAGAAATTTGACGGAAAAATCATATACGAAGTTACCTCCAATGTTATATTACTCACCAATCATCATTTGAACCAGTAGGTGTCGCATATAGAGCATCGGCATTTTGCCACTTCTCAATCAGTGCCCTATTTACTCGCTCATCCATTCTGCCTCCGGTGATGCGCCTATTATGAAGAACAATAAGTGGCCATTTCTTCGAAGGAAGTTTCTGCCGTATTCCATTAACAACAGCATTGACCTAAACAAGCCACCAATAAAATTTACAGCAATCACGAATGAGAACATAAACTTGATTTGTTGGGTGCATAAGCATTGTGCAACTTGCCTTGGACGGGACAAATTTCTTCTGGCTGAAAAGGCCTACATTAGCTCCATCCACCACTGCTTCAAAAGGTCCATAATAGTCCAGCCATTTCTGCATAACAAAATATCCTTCTTTCCTAAGTCAAGGCCGAATACAAGATTAATCTAAAACGATGCATATTGATGGAGATTTTCGTACTTGAAATTTCTGAAAGCTTGAGTTTTTCTCTCTTTTTATAGCTATTGATGCAACTGACTCAGCAAAGTTTTCTGTTTCTACGGGATCAAGGTCAATTGTGGCCAGTTTTTCCCCACAGCATTTGCACAAGCCATCATCTCCGATTGTAGTACGTAACACAGACCACTTCCCTTTTCCCAACCAGCCTTGCCCATGCCAGCCCCCACCTCCATTCTCGATTGCATCCCTTATAGATCTTCGATCCCATTTTGTTCTCCCCACTCTTGAAGCTTCCTTGCTAAGAAACCATTTTACGATTAAATCTGCAGTAGACGGCGAGACCCTCCTTACGCTTGTTCTTAGTTTGTGTAGCATATAATACACCTTGTCGCCTTTACCAACTCCCACACTCACTCTTAAGAGGGCTTCAAGTTCAGGCTCTTCCGGATAAACACCATGCTCCAACATGTGTTTCTCAACAGCAAATGCTTTATCAATATCTCCACTATGGCAAAAAGCAGATAATGCAGGACCGTACGAACGGAGTCTAGGATTTATTCCCATTGACTTCATTTGCCTCACCATATCAAATGCCATGTCTCCATCACCCATTGACATTGCCATTCTAGCCACAGATGTCAATGCTGCCTCATTCACCGGAACATTATCCGAACACATCTTCTCATAGATCTCAAATCCCCTTTTGAGCGCATACTTCTTCACATCTTCACTAACCCGAATTCCATTATCTTCTTGCTTACTGCTCCGTTCTTTTACATTAGAAGAATCATCGCCACCCTTTGTGGGGTAGTTCAGTCCATCTAAAAGGCGGGAATTTCGCTTCATAAACCCATTAGAAAACCATGCTAAATTCTCATTTTCAGCGGAAGTACCATCCAAATCATCATCAAAACTGTTACTTCCACAGGTATCATCCAGGTCCTCATTGTCCAAATTTGATGTATCCATGGATTCCACCCTAGTTTCTTCACTGTGCGAATCCAAGGTATCCAAAGTCCGACTCCCACTCCCACTCTTCGCCGGACGAACAACACCAACAGCTGCAGAAGAGCAGAGATACAACAGCACAGTATAATGGTACTGCTCCAACTTAATCTGTTCCTTTTGAGCCAAATCATAGAACCTAATTGCACCCATCACATCCCCTCTCTTCGAGCACATATCCAAACCTACTCGCATCTTAACTTCTGGCGAATCAGCGTCATACTTCTTCAACCCTCTCCCCCTTCTCTCTTCTCCTCCCACCTGATTATTACCACCCCTCTTGTTCCTCCCCTCCTTTACCCCTAAACTGCCTCGGGTTTTCGAAGATTTTACCGCATTCTCATCTCTAAACCTCCTAGAAGAATGCCCATTTGGTCCATTAGGACCATTCCCCTCCCTCCTCTTTCTAAATACAAGATTTTTCCTAGTATCTTCACCCTTCTTCTCCACTCCTGAACTGACACGGTTCTTTACGGGTTTTCTCGAAACCCGTTGTTCCGTGGACTTTAAGGAAGAAAAATCCGTACCAGTTCCAGTTCCAGTTCCTGAGTTCTGGGATTCTGTGTACGGTTCGTGGTACGTTGTCGACGATAACTTTGCAACTATGTGGCTAATGTTTTGTCTAGCTAGTGGAAGTGGATAAAGCTTTAGGGTCTGTTTGGGTGGCGAGAAAGTGAAAATATGAGAAGGAAAACGGAATTTAAAGACGTGGAAAGCTGACGGGCACTTACAGAGGGTGGCGGAGAGGAGGTGGTGGTGGTGGTGCTTTTGCTGCAATGCGTTGGAGGTGAAGGAGGCCATGTGTGGCCGTTGGAAGAGCTCCATCCCTGTTACCCGATATATGGATTAAATACAGAGTAATCCGAAAGTGGTCCGAAATGACGAAGTTGCCCTTACTACTTAAGAAGGGGATGCAGGAATTGCTCAACAGTGCGATGGTAAAGTAGTAAAGTAGTAAAGTAGTAAAGTAGTAAACTCGACCGGAAATAATGAAATAACAAGGTCTTTATATCCAATATTGTTTCATGGTGGTTTATGTAAATTTGATTCTTGTATATTAAAATTAGGGTGTCGGGCTTCGGCCTACCCATTGTTTTTGTAGTTGCGTGAGTTTAATCGTAACAAGAGTTATGTTCTATACTGTACTCGCTCTACTGGTCTCAAATTTTATGGACTAGTGCGTGAGTTCAACTCTAATTCGTAGGAATCAAATCCAAAATTTTCTAAGGGCGTAGCTATCTCAGTTCTCCGAGTGATGCTAAAAAAACTAAATTTAAAGATAAAATTTACAAATTAAATGATATATCACCAATAAAAATAAGCACGATTATCAACGCTTAAGTACTAAATCAATCATCAACTTTCATGTCCTTTAGTTTCCAAAATTTAGTCTTCAAATTTAGCCTCCTAATATTACCTCAGTTCTCCTTCTCCTGTTTTAGTCACTTGCACTCTAAATTAAATAAAAATGCAGGAGACTAAAAGAGGAGCGTTAAAAAAAAACGATCTTATCAGCTAAGACAAGGTAGTGAGGGCCTCCTTATCTTACCCTCTCAGAGGCTGTGCCATAACCCACAAGTAACTGACTGAGAGAGAAGGGTTCTGTAGGTAGGCAACTTTTCCAAACAGCTTTGAAATTGAACTTGTCGTGTATAACTTGTAAATGGACATGTAGCTGAAAGCAATAAGAAAGCAAGCGTCCGGCCTCATGGATAAACTAAGTACAATGACGGGCACATCTCGCCTTTTGTAATGCCCAAACATCGATAAACAGAAAAGCATCCAGCCTCATTGAAGAAGGAATTCTAACAAAAGGATGAAAATCGACAGACACGGGTGTCCGATGAACTGTTCAACATCTTATGTCACTAAAGTGATCGTAAAAGAAAATTCCAACACGAGACCTACATTGCCTACGCAAGACAACTTGATACAGGGAGACACTGTCATAAAGGCATTGAAATCCCTGAAATATGTGAAAGAAAAGAAAGTGTTAGAGTTCATACTTGATATCACATGAACATGGCTGAACGTGATTATGTCGAGACTGATGTAAAGCCAAATTACGGTTAGCAAAACAAGTAAGTTTTTTACTTA
Organism: Cydonia oblonga; assembly: GCA_015708375.1. Lineage (NCBI taxonomy): Eukaryota > Viridiplantae > Streptophyta > Magnoliopsida > Rosales > Rosaceae > Cydonia > Cydonia oblonga. The sequence goes on along the minus strand of JADOBS010303767.1, from coordinate 9,810 downwards.
CAATTAAACCGTTGCTTCATTAAGTGCTGTATATCGTTTGATTGATATGGTTAAACATAAAGATGATCAGCACGAATCCATTGTTACAACTCGGTAGAGCGTGCAGGTGTGAATACATGCGCATGTCTAGTTTAAGTTCTTAAGAACAAAGAAAATGGCATGCCAGTTCTAGACTTAAAAATGATTTGTCTGTTTTTCTTTTCCTTCATAAACTACGGAAAGCATTTTTTGTATAAACTACGACTAGGCAGCGAACTGAGGCTCTGAAAACTTCCATCTAAAAAACGAAAACAACCATGGTCTGCCCCTGGTAGTTATCTCTCGAGTCTTAACAATACAAGCTCACTCAAAGGCTCGTAAGAAGGCAGGCAACGGATGGCCATTCCAGTCCATAAATAATACAAAATGCCATATGTACCTGAATCCAAAACTTAGATCACTAAAACTCAATCAAATAGAGAAAGAGTTTAAATCAAAGCAAATGCTGAGCTCAAAAACCCCACATCGCCGAGCATCCAAAACAAGAAAACTTCAATTGTTTCAAACAGAATTTGAACTTTGTTACGTAACGTCATTCCAGAGCAGTTCTAAACCACATTTTCACTTAAGAGGATTACTCGAGGGCAATCGAACAACTATTACAACAATGCAACTGATAGCTTATTTTATCATGAAGCAACATCGCATCAAACAATTCAAATTGTTCGTGCGAGACTGATCCAACGGTCCACGAAACTAAACACCGACATTTAACAAGTAGATTAAGTTGGCAAATAAACAAGCAGATGGTGTGCATTTTCTAGTTAACATCATGTCAAGTACAAGCTACAGAGATTAAGCGCGTAAATCATTATACTAAAGTAAAAATCTCACCTTGAGGAACTAATCCCCAGTTCTGAGAGTCAATCGACAAGCTCGATATCAACCGCGCTGAAGCCACCGCGCTGTGCAACGGCATCATTGATCCCAACTCCACTGGTAACCTAACAAAAAGACCAAATATTTCTGAGATACAAACTATTCCTACACTTTCTCGGGTGCCAAACAGGTCGTAAGAAAACGAGGACGAGAAATGAGAAGTGGAGGAGCTGATATACCTGGAAAGACCAGATATGCGTCGGACGGGAGCGGAGGCCGGAGAAAGAAGGCTCGACTTGAGCTGAAAGAGCTCGGATGCCGTCGACTTCTTGGTGAGATTCCGCGTGAAGGACTGTAATCGGGAGGATAACCTAGAGATAACTTTGCAGGACGCCATTGGAGAAAGCTTCGAGCTTTGGGGGTTTTGGTCACCCTGTCACTGGGCTCGACGACGGAAAGGTTTATGCGGGACGGCCACAAGAAACGACGTCGGGTTTGGTTTCTTTGTTTAGGGCGTTTTGGTTATGATCTGTTGGGCCCATGGGTTGACCCGCAACAGATTGATGGATCAAATATAGTTGACTCCGAACAACCTTGAAGACTTGGACCGAGACTCCTAGTTCTATTTTATCAGCTAAGTTTGACCCAATGGTGGCTGGTCCAATAAAAAAACTAAGGAGAATTGTTTGATAATTTTTTTATTTTTATTTTTTTACGTTTTATATTTTTATTTAATAAAATGATAGTTGGGTAGGGGTGAATCAAACTTGTTTTATATTTTTATTTTTATTCTTCACATCGAACTGTTGTAACTTGTAAGGGCCGATTAAGAAGTATAACAAAACAGAGATTTTGTTGAACTTGGTCATAGGGGCAAACATATCTATATAGTCGATCCCATATTTTTTAGTGTATTCTTTTGCGGAAAAGGATCCTTACTAGATCTTTTTTTTTGGGGATTTGGGAGATCTTGTAATCATGTCCGTTTATTATATATCATGCGATCATAAATCTTTTTAAATTTAAAATTTAAAATTAAATATAAATAGTACCTAACGAAAACTGACCGCACAATGTACAATGAACAGACATGATTACAAGATCCCCAGGAAAAGGATCTGGCGAGAATCCTTTTCCACAAAAGCATACACTATAAAATATGGAATTGACTGTACATATACGTTTGCCCCTATGACCAAGTTCAACACAATCTGTGTTTTGTTATACTTCTTAATCGGCCCTTACAACGGTTTGATGTGAAGAATGTCTTCTTCCATGGAGATTTGACAAAAAATACTTATATGGATCTGCCACAGGTATGTAATGCTTCAGATAAATACAAAAGAAAGGTGTGCAAGTTGAAGAAATCTTTGTGTGTTCGAAGCAGTCCTCTTGAGTGTGATTTGGAAGCTTCACAAATTCTATGAGAACATTTGGTTACAGATAAAGTAACTTGGATCGTACACTATTTTTGAAAAGACGAAATGGGAAGCCGACTGCATTTATTGTGTATGTAGATGATACGGTGATAACATGGATTGAGGTATCGAGAAGCAATTCTATTATTTTCTTGTCTCCAAGGAAGTATATTATTGATTTGATGCACGAAACTGGCATGTCAACTTGTCAGCCAATAACTACACCATTAGATGAAGGGTTGAAGTTTAGTACGGATCCTAATGAAGTAAAAGATGATAAAAGGAGATACCAAAAGTTAAAAGGTCGTTTAATGTACTTGGCACATACAAGACCAGACTTTACTAGTGCAATAAGTTAATACATGCATGACCTGGAAAACATGTGCAGTAAGGATTTTGGGATATTTAAAGGGAAGTCTGACAAAGAAATTTTAAAGAAATTTTATTAAAAGGGAAAACCATCTTAGAGTTAAAAGTTATACTTATACATATTGGCTGGTTCAGTTGACGATGTGCGCTCAACATTATGTTACTTTACATTTGTCGAAGGTAATTTGGTTACATAAAGGAGGAAGAAACAGATTGTGATTGCCCGTTCCAGTACAAAAGTCTTGGAGATTTGTAAAATTTTATGACTTAAGCTTCTGTACGTGATTCAGGTATTTGTTTTGTGATAGCGAAGTTGTCCCTACATTGCACAGAATCCGATAATGATCGATTCTTCACGAAAGAAAAATTGTTAAAGAAAAGAGAAGAAAATAATTGAGGCACCGACAATAAATTCCTCCTTGAGATGAATCGAGATACTGTACAATTCAAAATAGCACTATCTTCTTCTTCTTCACTCTGGTTTTCGAATCCATGGCGAAGGCCAAGGTCACCTTGGAGGTCGGCAACGACGGCGTTGCAGTCATCACCATCTTCAATCCCCCTGTCAACGCCTTGGCCATACCGAGTAAACGAGCTAGCTCTGCCTCTGCGTTATCAAATCTCTGCCGGTTCGTAATTGTCTATTGATATTTTGGTGCTTCTGCAGTTATGGCTAGCTTGAAGGAGAAATTGGAGGAGGCTGCGAGGCGAAACGACGTCAAGGCGATCGTTTTGACTGGTAATGCAGCTTCCATTCCTGCTCTTTCGATTGAATTGTGATGCGGTGACGTTTTGTTCGATTTAGTTCGTCCCAGTTGGAAAATCTAAGCTTAGATTGTCGAAAGCTTGAATCTTTGTATTGATTTTCTTTTGCTTTGTGGACGTTTTGTAATTTTTTTTCCTTGTTTTTTGGTTGATGAAGGCAGTGGAGGAAGGTTTTCAGCCGGGTTCGATATCAATGTTTTCGAGAAGGTTCACGAGTCTGGTATGATTGAAATGAACAATGTTGGTCTCTCTGTATTTGTAGCATTGAGTTAACTGATGAAATGGATTGAGAACTCGCCGTTGTTTTGTGTGGCGTTGTAGGGGATGTTGCGGTTATGCCCGATGTATCTGCTGACTTTGTGCTCAACACACTTGAAGGTATTGTCCCCAATGTTCTTTTCGAAAAGGTCAATTACTGGGCTCGATTTTTACTGCGCAGAGTTAACTGCTTGTGTGTATAACAGGTTCGAAAAAGCCTGTTGTTGCTGCAGTCGAAGGACTTGCACTAGGAGGTGGCTTGGAGTTGGCATTGGTTTGTGCTCGCACCCACGAGTGGACAACTTCTGGTTTTTAGTTTTTTGGTGATAAATTTGCTGTCAGAACTGTAGTGGAATTGCGTCTTATTAGTAAATTTCTTGCAGGGGTGCCATGCACGTATTGCTGCTCCAAGAACTCAACTTGGTCTTCCAGAGTTATCTCTTGGAGTGATTCCCGGATTAGGAGGTATGACTTTTTTTTTTCCTACACAAGCAAGTAAATTGGACACTAAAATAATATTGATAATGTTAAAATACTGTTGCTATGTAAGGCACACAACGTCTTCCAAGGCTTGTAGGGCTTCAGAAGGCAATTGAAATGATGCTGGTAATTGGCTCCTCTGCTCATTTTTTTTTTCTTTCAATTTTCTAGTTTTGTGCTTGCAACTATATTCTTTCAATTCTTGATCTACCATATTGATTTGAAAACATTGTCATTTGCTTTGAGGGGACAAAGGGCAAAAGAGGAAAAGATGGCTTAGTGTGGAACAGTTGGAATTTGTTAGAGCTTCATACTGAAATGTTGAGAATAATGAAATAATTTCTTGTGTTCTATCTCTAAACTATATTTTGTTTGAGCTTTATACCCAAATGTTATGAAATAATTTCTTGCGTTCTATCTTGAAACTATATATTTAGGTCCGCTGAACACACGCAGGTGCTTGTTTTGGACAACTTAAAATTTTACTCAAAATTATTATCCATTATAAACTCATCTTGCATTGATTCTAATTTAGTACAGCATGTGGTCCTTTTCAGTCATCGAAGCCAATCCTGTCTGAAGAAGGGAAGAAGCTTGGTCTTATAGATGCTATTGCATCTCCTCAAGAGTTGCTGAAAGTATCTCGTTCATGGGCTTTGGAAATTGCAGACAGACGCAAACCGTGGTTGCGCTCTCTTCACAGGACAGATAAACTTGCTTCCCTGTCTGAGGCTCGAGAGATACTTAAAGTTGCCAGACAACAAGCCAGGAAGAATGCTCCCAATATGCCTCATCACCAAGCATGCCTCAATGTGATCGAGGATGGCATTGTTCATGGAGGATACAGTGGCCTTTTAATGGTAATTTTGATGTCATTGGCTTTGTTTGTTATACATGTTTAATCGTCCTGCATATGTGTAATGGCATGCCGGTTCACATATGTTCTAACAAATTAAATTGTTATTTCAGGAGGCTAAAGTTTCTAAGGAGTTACTTCTAGCAGACACTGCAAAAGCTCTTGTCCATGTTTTTTTTGCCCAACGCGCAACATCGAAGGTGCGATCTTGATACACAAGCAGCTTCTTTACTAGGTTGCCCGGTCCCTTTTTCTTTCTTTTTTTTAGATTTTTTTTTTCCAGTCCTCTGTCTTTGTGTTGATGACATCTATTGACAGATTTGGCCCTAAACAACCCTCTCCTGGCTTCTTAATGAGATTTCTCATTTGTTTTATGTTCGTCTGTTTGTTGTAAATGGTTCTGCTTGGCTTTCTAAATCCAGTTATCCACTATTCATCCTTAAGTAATTGAATTTGTATTGATGCTTTTATGCAATGCCTCTGCTAATTATTTAAATTTCGTGACGAGTGATTATTATCTTCTATTGCCAGGAATCAATTTCTACATTTGACCCTCCTTTTGATTCTTGTTGTATTTACTTAAAATTTTAACTTATGCAGGTGCCCAATGTTACTGATGTTGGCCTTAAACCAAGGCAAATAAAGAAAGTTGCTGTTATTGGGGGAGGTCTGATGGGTTCTGGCATTGCTACAGCCCTTCTCCTCAGCAATATATCTGTGGTTCTAAAGGAAGTCAACTCTGAATATCTTCAGAAGGGCATAAAAAAGATAGAAGGTGGTTACCTCATTGGCAGAATTCTTGAGATTTACCATTTTCCTATGAGTTATGAATAAGTCTTCAGGATTCAGGCTGCAGTCCGGCATATGATTTTTTTACTATTAATTTCACTTTGGATTTATGAATGAGTCTTCAGGATTCAGGATTCAGGCTGCATTAGATCATGTTTATTTTAACCGGGAGTCCGTGCTGAGTTTTGTAGCAGATTGGTGGTTCAGTTGTTTTCAGATAACTAACAAAATAACACTCTGGCATGGTTTTTTGTGTATGCAGTGCACTGGTGATATTTGAAAGCTGAAATCTTCAAATTCTTTATCGTTGTTTTTTTGTTTCAACAGGAAACCTTAAAGGCTTAGTAACTAGAAGGGGGCTGACACAGGATAAGACACAAAAAGCTCTCTCATTGCTTAAAGGTAGTTTGGACTACTCCGACTTCAAAGATGTGGATATGGTCATAGAGGTGGGGAATTTTAGAATGCCATACCAGATATTTTCAATTTCTTTTTGTTTTTTCTTTCATATTTTCGGACCATTTTCTTAAACCTTCTTTGTTCTGTTAGAGGTGATTTCTTGTGCTCATCTGTATTGACCACCTTTTTGGGCCTGAGAGCCTGAGCATCTGCTCTCTACTTAATGTTTTTTGTTGTAATGAAATTTGTATTTCTACATATTACCTCTTGAATTTCTGTTTGAAAGTCATTTGATACAATTATTCCTTGTTTGCAGGCCGTCATTGAAAGTGTTCCTCTCAAACAAAAAATCTTTAGTGAACTCGAGAAAGTTTGTCCTCCTCACTGCGTATTGGCTACAAACACATCCACTATTGACCTCAATGTTGTTGGGGAAAAGACAAACTCTCATGATCGCATTGTGGGGGCACATTTTTTCAGGTTATCATGCATTTTTCTTCCCAGCAGCACACAGCTGTACCACTTGAAGAAAAGAAACACGCTTTTTTGCCACTTAGAAATGTTTTACTCAGCTAAAACCATTTTTTGTCATTGTTTTTTTTTATATATGCACTGATAGTTAGGTTGGAATGCTTTTTGTTTATACTCTATACTTAGTTTTGAATTGTTCTTTGATGGACAGTCCTGCTCATGTGATGCCTCTTCTTGAAATAGTACGGACAGAGAAGACTTCAGCACAAGTTATTCTTGATCTTTTTACTGTTGGAAAAATAATAAAGAAAGTTCCTGTTGTGGTTGGTAACTGCACGGGCTTTGCCGTCAATCGAGCATTCTTTCCCTACTCACAAAGTGCCCATTTATTGGTCAATTCAGGAGTGGATGTGTTCAGAATTGACAGGATCATTAGGGATTTTGGCCTACCTATGGGTCCATTCCAGTAACTTTCTTCCTTTTCACCGTACCCAGATTTCCTGTTTTCTTTTGTTCATTTTAGAGGGCGAGCCTTGGCACAACGGAAAGGTTGCACCTTTGTGACCAAAAAAGATCACGGGTTCAAGTTATGGAAATAGCCTCTTTGCAAGGGTAGGGCTGCATACAATAGACGTTCCTTTCCCGACCCTTGCAAAGCAAGGAGCCTTGTTGGCTTGGGGTCGCCCCTTATTCTGTTCATCTTAACATAGGATCTGGCCTTTTTTTGAGGAATGTTTATGCCTGCTGATCGTAGAATTAATAACTACATTGATGATTATATCTAGTGCTCTTAACTTGCAGGCTTCAAGACTTGGGAGGCTACGGAGTAGCCCTTGCTGCTGGAAAGGAATTATCTCGTGCTTTCCCTGATCGCACATTTAAATCTCCATTGGTTGAGATCTTGATAAAAAATGGACGAAATGGTAATCTAGAACTTCAGTAATTTTATTAGATCATCCTTTTTCGGAAAGAAGGTGGAGAGGGGTATTGTAACATGTTTTTTGTTCTAAGTGCTTTGTGCTTTTGGCATTTCAGGTAAAAACAACGGAAAAGGATATTACATTTATGAGAAGGGAAGCAAGCCAAAACCTGATCTTTCTGTCCTACCACTTATTGAGGAATCTCGACGAGTTACCAATATCATGCCTGGTGGAAAGGTACTTTTTCTGTACATCAGAAGATAGATTCTCATTTATGCACAGTAGTACTTTAAATGGAATTCTGTCTTGCTGTTACGGGCTCAGTAGTTGCTTTAAATAATGCGTTCTTTATGAGGCTATCATGCTCATCATGTTTGCTGGACTATGGCTTGCAGCCTTTGACTGTTACAGACCAAGAAATTCTGGAGATGATGCTGTTTCCTGTGGTGAATGAGGCATGTCGTATTCTAGATGAAGGAATAGTTATTCGAGCATCAGACCTTGACATCGCATCTGTTCTTGGGATGAGTTTCCCCTCTTACCGGTGAGTTCTATTTTGACCCTCGTGTCTGCTTGAACTTTAGATGTTTGAAATATTCGCCTCTCTACTCGTGCAGCTAATGGAGAGGGCTGATTGTTCGATCTGGACATCCGAGGTGCAGGGCAATGGATCCCTTGCGGGATCAACTGTCCGGACTTGAACAACCCTCTCCATTTTTGGACAAGCTTTTTGCAGTTGTGTACTATTAGTTTTTTCACTTGGTTGACAGTGATGAAGTTACTAGTTAATGTACATGCTTGATTTCATGTCGTCTGTTTCTTACGTGGCAGAGGCGGTATTGTGTTCTGGGCAGATCAGGTCGGCCCTAAACATATATATGCTAGTCTGAAGAAATGGTCCGGATTATATGGCAACTTTTTCAAACCATCAAGGTTTTTGGAAGAAAGAGCAACAAGAGGCCTGCCTCTGGTAAGAGCATCGGTTCTTATTTTTCGTCCTGAACTTGTCCCCTTTTGCTGGATTTGGATGAGTTGGAGTAAAACCTCCCTTTCTCAGTTTGAAGTAAACATGTTACATTTGTTTTTCTTGTCCTGCAGAGTGCACCCGCGTCGCCATCCCCGTCTTCAAGGTCACGCATCTAAGCAGAAAGAACCCTATTTTCCACCGGTTTTCGAGCACGTTCAGCAATCGGGAAAATAAGACTCGAGTTCATCGATTCCTTGTAATATGTAAGGTGGCTACGGAGAATTCATAAGCAGTTGGGGTTTACAAAATAAAGGGAGACTTTGGATGCGTTCACGAACTACTAATGTTATTTGACTGAAATCTTTGTGGTTTTTAGTTTTTTTTATGGAGTTCCTGACATTATCGTAATAATGTATTTCTATGTAGGTTATTATAGTTTTAAATTAAAAATGAAATTTGTAGTTATTTATATTAATGAGATTTTAAATAAAATCCATAATTTATGGGGTCAAAAATATTAAAGATAAATTATACTCTCTAATATATATAGTGTGTGTGTGTATGTCACATCCCGGCCCGGGGCAGACCACTTCCCGGGCCCGCTCACCACCGTAGCACGATATTGTCTGCTTTGGGATCCTACCATGCCTTCACGGTTTTGTTTCTGGGAATTCACACGAGAACTTCTCAGTGGATCACCTATCATGGGAGTGCTCTCGCGCGCTACTCGCTTAACTTCGGAGTTCCGATGGAACCCGAAGCCAGTGAGCTCCTAAAAGGCCTCGTGCTAGGTAGAGATAGGAATATACATTTAAGGATTACTCCCCTGGGCGATGTGGGATGTCATAATCCACCCCCCTTAAGAGCCCGACGTCCTCGTCGGCACGCTTCCGGCCAGAGATTGGCTCTGATACCAATTGTCACATCCCGGCCCGGGTTGGACCACTTCCTGGGCCCGCTCCACTACCGTAGCACGATATTGTCCGCTTTGGGTTTACCATTCCCTCACGGTTTTGTTTCTGAGAACTCACGAGCAACTTCCTAGTGGGTCACCCATCATGGGATTGCTCTCGAGCGTTACTCGGTTAACTTTGGAGTTCCGATGGAACCTGAAGCCAGTGAGCTCCCAAAAGGCCTCGTGCTAGGTAGAGATAGGAATATATATTTAAGGATTACTCCCCTGGGCTATGTGGGATGTCACAGTGTACAATCTCAAAAAAAAAAAAAAAAAAAAAAAAAAAAAAAAAAAAAAAAAAAAAA
>JADOBS010303766.1:0-24201 GCA_015708375.1 Cydonia oblonga | reverse complement strand
TTGATTGAGTAATTACAAATTCTCCAAAGAGTAAGAGAGAAATCTTCAAGCACGAATTACTAGACTTTCAATTAATGTATGTTGCTCATGCAACAAAGCCGAAGAAAAGTGGCCAATGGCACGAAGCTGAAGAAAAGTATCAAATGGCATAAAGCCGTATCAAACGTCAAATGGCATGAAGCCACAACAAGTCTCAAATGGCACGAAGCCACATTATTTGCTCCTCACCCGCACGAGCTAAAACTGCACAAGGCATTAAATGCTCCTCGCCCGCACGAGCTAAAACTGCATAAGGCACCAATTGCTCAAACGGCTTAAAGTCCTCGTCTGCATGAGCTAAAACTGCACAGGGCACCAAAATGCTCCAATGGTTCAAAGTACTCACCCGCACGAGCTAAAACTACATAAGGCATCAAATCCGAACAAGTATCAAACACCATGAACTATGAGTGACTTGATCCCACGTGAGGTTATCACTCTTTGGCAATTGAAAAAGGCATCATGGCAGAGAGTTCCTGGCAGTGAACGGCACCGACATGAGACTTTGTTCGAACAGGGGAACGACGGATGCGCCTTCTCCTACTTCAGTAACCCAATGGTCATTTTCTCTGTGGAACAAAGGCACCAGTTTAGGTGGACTTTGTTTCTTCTTCTTCTTTATCATCAGCAGCCCTTTTTTTCTTCACTCGACTGCTACGACGGGAAACAGAGCTCTTGGATTTGATCGGAACTTCACGGGGTGGTTTAGACCACCGCAAAGAAATTCATGGGATTGACGGCAGCAGCGGGAAGCGGGGCTCTTGTATTTGATCGGAACTTCATGGGGTGGTTTAGACCCCGAAGAAATTCATGGGATTAAACTGCAGCGGCACGTAGCGGAGCTCTTGGATTTGATCGGAACTTCACGGGGTGGTTTAGACCCCGAAGAAATTCATGGGATTAAACTGCAGCGACGGGGAGCAGAAGTGGTGATTTCGTTGGCTTTGTTGGACTGCAACTCGAGAATGCTGGGGAGTGGGAAAAGTTGGAGAGGCAAAGTGCTTCTTTTCTTCCTACAAAGCAGAAGAAGGAAACAACCCAAAAAATTAAATGAGATAACTTTATACCTTCAAATGTTGTGTAGCTTTTCCTGCTCTTTGTTCTTGCGCGTAGCTCTTGATTTCTTCTTCTTCTTCTTTCTTTTCCTTTGTTGTGCCTTTGCTCTCTTGCTTTGCCTCTCTGTTGTCTTCTCTGTGCCTCTCAATTTCTGCAGCATCTCCTCTCTTTTTTCCGTTTTCCCCCCTTGCACTGCAACTAGTACTTATTTATAGGCATGGTTGGAAGGCTTTTACGTGGGGGCCTCCACTTTCCCTTAACTTCTCCCACTATCTGTGCAGCAATCTTCCACTACTGCAACCTTCCCACGTTTTGCAGAAAATGAGGAGTTTTTGCTCCACGTTTCTTCCTCTTCTGTAGGGAGATATATGTGTTTTTCTTTATATATATTTATTATTATTTTTGCTCCCGTCTTTGTCGACTTGGGTTTTCCAAGTCTGAGACATGCTACCTTTCCTTTGTCTTTTGAGAAGTTTGTTTGTTTGCAAACTTCTCTTTATTATTTTTTTTATTATTTGTTTTTTTGTTCAACAGACAATAAGAACAGAAGATCAGTTGGCAAATATCTTCATGAAAGCTGTTTCAAGTCATAAGTTTTCAAGTTTCTTACACAAGTTGGGCATGAGTAACATATATGCACCAACTTGAGGAGGAGGGTTGACTTTGTATTTTAGGTAGGATTCCTAATTGATATCAATTCCGTGTAATCTCATGTAATCTCGTGTAATTAGTTTTCTTCCTATTACATTAGGGTTGACCTTGTATAAATACCTCATTGAGAAGAATAAAATCATCATTCAAAGCACACTCTTCTATCTGCACCCCCTCATATTCCTTCATCGGCTCCACTTGCACCCGCTCCCTCCACCACTTTGCTTGCTTTGAGAAATCCGAGTTCCCATTTGGGTAATCTTCAATATAGCTCTCGACTTGTGAATGGGCATATTGTGAATGGGATCTTTCTTCACCAAGAAGTTGCATTGGACTGCCCATCTAGTCCTCAAACTCAAGATCTTGGCTTGGGGGGTAACGGTGGTCTCTCGTGTTCTAACGGAATGGTCTTTCCTGATGGAGAAATTTTTTATTGTGACTGGAACACGGGTGGTACACCACATGTTTTTATGTAAGTGGTGGAAAATTTTATTTTTTAAGTTATTAACTTTTTAACACACATATCTTACCATTTTTATAGTAACACGTGGTCTACCATCTTGTGTGCTGGTTACACTAAAAAATCTCTCCTCCTAATGGGATTCACCCACAAGGTATCTGTTTTGGTTCAGGTTTGAATTTGCACCCCCTCCCAAGTGTGGGTCCCCTTATCTCGACTAAGGCGCCCACCAGTTCCCATCTATTGCAAAAGGTGCAGAGCTATCATCTTTTGTAAAAGGATAATTCCCATTCCCTTGCTGGTATCTATACCTCGGTCTCGGGAAATGAAAATCCCATTTTTCATGAGCCTGGTCATGTCACTAGTCTGATTGCAACTCTTCATGCCCTTGTGGTGAGTCCCAAAGGAAGGTATTCAGATGTCGTTTGTGGTAACAGAACTCATCAAACTGGCCCTCTTAACCTCCATTACTATCAACCAAAAGTTATGGGTAATAGGAAAATGGTCTGCCCTCCCATCACTGTTGCGGCTGAAGCAGTGAAAGAATCACGTCATTGCTTTGTTGGGTATTTTATTGATAAGAAACTCTCATTCTCTGTTGTTTGCATTTTGGCTAAAAAGTTGTGGGCAAACAAGGGTCTAGTGGATGTTCTTGCCAATGATAGTGGCTTATTTTTCTTCAAATTTAGGGATGATTCAAGTTGTGTTAGTGTGCTTAAATATGGTCCCTGGCACCTTTTAGGGAGAATGTTAGTTATTACTCAGTAGAGACCTGGGATGGTGTTCTCCAAGGCCTCACATGTTAAAGTCCCTATTTGGGTTAAGTTTTTCAATGTTCATCTTGAACACTAGAATCATAAAGGTTTTTGTCATATTGCAAGTGATTTAGGCAAACCCCTCCATGTGGATTCTCTCACTGAATTGAAGAAGCAAATCTCTTTCATGAGAATTTGTGTGGAAGTTGATGCCTCTGAGCCTCTTACTGACTCATTTGATCTTATGGTCCAAACTTGAGGAGGAAGGGGAAATTCCCGTTTTTGTGGAAGTTAATGTTGAGTACCAATGTAGACCTCGTTTGTGTCTTCTTTGTAAAACTTTTGGCCATTATGAATCTACTTGCCCCCACATGCCTAATTTTGCCATAACTTAAACATCCACCAAACCCACCTCAGAAATTCCTCCACCTCTTCCCAGAGAACTTCATCAGTTTCCTGATTGCTCTAATACTTTTAAAATTCCCAAAAATAAAGGGCGTAACAAGGGGATGGCTTTTTTGCCTACCACTACCTCTGTTACTCAACCACAACTACTCCTTTCTAGCCCCAAGGAGACTTCTCTCCCGTCTGAGGATGACTTGGCAATGTCGAACTCTTTTGAGGCTCTTGATTGTCTTGAGATTACCTCTGACTCTGAAATTCAGGCTACTGCTTCTCCTGATACGTCGAGATGGCTAAGTAGTATCTTGGGTAAGAATGTTGATGCTCTCCCTTCCAAGGGGCTTTGCCAAAAAAAGAAAAAGAAAAAGAAAAATAAGAGCAAAGATGCAACTATTAAAGTTGTTGGTAAGGGTATTAGTGCCCAGGCCTCGTCTCCGTCAGACTAAAATGATTAATCTAGCTTGCTGGAATGTTAGGGGGCTTAACGGGCTCCCTAAGCAACTGGAGGTTTGTAAGTTCATTGATATGAAAAAACTTTGTCTGGTTGGCCTCATCGAAACTATAGTCCGTGTGAATAATTTCAATGCTGCTACTTTGTCCGTCTTTCGTAATTGGAAGGTCCTCAACAATTACAATTGTCATGATAATGGCCGGTTATGGGTGGGTTAGAATCCTACTATGCTTCAAGTTTCTCTCTTGGCTAAGACTAATCAAATTATTCTTTGTCAGATTCATGTTATTGATACCCGCCATAATTTCTTTGCCTTTTTTGTTTACGGCTCAAATGACGACACTTTCCGTAGGTCTCTTTGGGCAAACCTTTGCTCCTTTGGGCACTTCATTGAGGATAGTCCTTGGATTGTTCTTGGTGACTTTAATGTTGTTTAATTCACTGGTGAAATTGATAGGGGCTTAAATATTAGGTCTCATGTTGTCTTTAAGTTTGGTGAATGTTTACTTGATGTTGGCCTTGACGATTTGAGATACTCTGGTCAGTTCATTACTTGGTGCAATAGGCAGTTTAGTGGATGGTTATCCACCCTAAATTGGATCGTGTCCTTGTAAACAATGCTTGGTTATCTTTATACCCCGCAGCTCTGCCGTGTTTCTTCCTTCTGGTGCCTCTGATCACTACCCTGGGGTGGTTTCTATGGGTACCTCTTAAACTCATAGAAAGTCTCTTTTAAAAATTTTCAATTTCTATGTTGATCATGAGAACTTTCTGCTTATTGTTGCCCATGCTTTAACACTCATATACAAGGTTGTCATCAATTCCAAGCTGCTAAAAATCTTAAGCTTGTTAAAGTTGAGTTGAAAATGCTCAATTATGACCCTTCCCATCATGCTTCCATTACAGTTAAGAATGCTAAGATTGCCCTTGACAATTGCCAAGCAAATTTAACTTCTACGCCCATTAACTTGTCTTTGGTTGATCTAGAGCAAAGCTTATTGAAGAACTACTTTGATTGCCTTGTTAGGGAGGAGGGCTTTGTCAAGCAAAAATCTCATGTTCATTGGATGGTTTGTGGCGATAGGAACACTGCTTTGTTTTACAATTCTATTAAGAAGTATGCTAATCGGAACCGTGTTGCCTCTATCTGCAGAAGTGATGGGTCTGTTACATCTGTAAAAAATGAGATAAAACATGAAGTTGTGGGTTACTTTCAGAGTCTTATTGGCAGTGATTTCGCTCTTCATTCCTTTGAAGTCAATCTTGCTGACCTTGTCATAAATCCTTTTTTTCTAATGAAGCGACTATTGCAGTGATAAAGGAGGTTTCTAGAGATGAAATCTGCAAAGTTTGTTTTAGTTTGAAGGCAAATAAGGCTCCAGGCCTGGATGGTTTTAATGCCCTTTTCTTTCAAAAAGCTTGGCCTATAATTAGTGATCAAATTATTCTGGCTATTCAGGAATTTTTTAAGTCCACCCAATTACTTCGTGAGCTAAACACCACCATAATTACCCTTGTGCCTAAAGTTCGTAATCCTTCTTCTATGGGGGATTTTCGGCCTATTTCTTGCTGCAACACCCTTTATAAAATCATCTCCAAAATTATGGCTAATAGAATCAAAGTTGTTCTTCCTGACATTATTAGTGATGCTCAGTCTGCTTTTGTTGGAGGGCGGCGTATTGGGGATAATATTTTGCTTGTACAAAAGCTTTTTCAAGGTTATCATCTGAACAATGGTACTCCTAGGTGTGCAATCAAGGTGGATATCCGTAAAGCCTATGACACTTTGGATTGGAATTTTCTGCTTGGAGTGCTTTCAGCTTTTAATTTTCATCTGAAGTTTGTTCAATGGATTCAGTGTTGTATATCTAGCCCTTATTTCTCTGTGGCTGTTAACGGTGTTAGTCAGTTTTTTTTCCCGGAAAACGTGGTCTAAGGCAAGGAGATCCTCTCTCTTCTTATCTTTTCATTATTGCCATGGAGATTTTTTCCTTAACGATGAATGCTAGAGTCGCTGTTTCCCCTTGTTTTCGTTTTCACCAGAGATGTGACAAGGTTAGGCTTAGTCATATGGTCTTCGCTGATGATTTGCTTCTTTTTTGCCATAGTGACTATTTATCTGAAAGGTTATCAAAGAGGGTTTGAATTATTTTTCTATCCTTTCTGGTTTATTTCCTAATGCCTCTAAGAGTAACCTTTTCCTTGATGGGGTCAAAACTAGAGAGAAAATGAGAATTGTAGAGTGCTTTCGATTTCAAGAGGGGTATCTTCCTTTCAAGTATCTTGGAGTTCCTTTGATCACTTTGAAATTGAATCATACAGATTGTGTGCCTTTACTTGAGAAAGTCAATAATCTTGTTCGAAGTTGGGAGCATAAAGCTCTTATCTTTTGTGGGGCGTTTACAATTGGTGATCTTAATTTTATGTAGCCTCCAAGTCTATTGGGCTTCTCACATTTTCCTCCCAAAAAAATTACAAAAGACATCGAGCAAAAGTTTTGAAGATTTCTTTGGTCTAGTAAGGTATCAAGTTCTTATTTTGCTAAAGTTTCTTGGAAGGAGGTATGTTGCCCTAAAGACGAAGGGGGTTTAGGGATTAAAAATAGGGAACTTTAACGAAAAGCTCCTGGTACTGTTCACTTTAACGAAAAATCACATTTTTACACTAAAAAGTCAATCATGATACTATTAACTTTACCCTTTATTTTGTCCTTATCGTTAAAACTCAAAGTTTTCGAGCCCTTTTCATTAGTTTTCCTTTAAAAATATCCACTTTTGGAATTTATCTCTTATGGCCCGCTATATTTGGATTTTGGTTTATCTTGGGAGCAAGGAAACATGTAGGAATTTATGGTCTAAGTGGGTTAAAGCCTATTTTCTTGAGGACAAGAGTTTTTAGAGCCTAACTGTGCCTTTTATTTGCTTCTGGAATTGGAGAAAACTTTTGAAACTTCGTGAGCTAATTAAGCCTTTTATTCATGTCTCAGTCGGGGTGGGTCTTCAACTTTTTTGTGGTATGATAATTGGCATCCTCATGGCCCTCTCTTAGACGTTTGGGGTAATGAGGAAGTGTTGGCTTCTGGTCTCCACTTAAATACTAAACTTTCTTCTGTGATTATGGCCTCTGAGTGGTGTTGGTCATTTACTACTAACCTGGCTTTCCGTTCCATTCAATCTGATTCCCACAGTATTATGCCTTATTCTCAGAGTTTGGATTCCTCATCTTGGTCCCCTAGCAACATTGGGTATTTTCTCTTCGACTTCTATGTGGAATTGTATTCGTTGTGCGGCTCTGACAATTCCTTGGGATCATTTGGTGTGGCATAATGCTTCTATTTTGCATGCGAGTTTTGTGTTGTGGTTAGCATTCAAGAATAACCTAACTACGCTTGATCGCATTGGTCAATTTTCCTTTCGAGCCAATCTCAACTGTGTGATTTGCGACTCTAACTTGGAATCTCATTCCCACCTCTTCTTTGATTGCCCCTTTATTGAAGGTCTATGGCAACATGTGTTGATGAGGTGTGGGGTTCCTTGGCTTCATCCTCCATGGCATTCTTTTGTGGACTATGTGGCAGCCCATTGGCTGGGGAAATCTCTTCTCGTGGTGGTTAAAAAGCTCTCTCTTGCAGTCACAGTCTATTGCATTTGGTGTAAACGGAGTAACCACATGTTCAACAATTGTAGGGAAACCCGTGCTACTCTTCTTTAGTCAATCACTAATATAATCTGGTGTTGGTTGTGTACTTTGCATGTTAAGCCATCAACCATTAACATGACGATCCTCCATAATTGGAATGTTGATGCTCATTAGGCTCTAGGCTTTCCTGTCGTCTTCCCCTACTTGGGTTAGGCTTTGTTTTGGGGTTTGCCATTTGCTTTGTTAAAGCTGTCATTGGAATTTTGTTGTTTCACAATGCTCATTTCTGTGCTTCTTCATACTTTTCTGTTGTTTGTTTCTCATCCCTCTGTTGGTAGATTGTTTTTCCATTTCTTGGTTCCTTATGTATTTCTTGGTTCCTTGATTATTCTAATCTCTGTAAAGTTTGTGGTTTTTTGGGGTGGGGTTTTCAGATTTCAAGGGGGGAGAGAGGCTGTGCTTCGTTTCAATCGGGCCAAGCCTCTATGATTCGATCGGATCAAGGTGATGGGGACAACGTCAGGAAGGTATGTCATTTTTTTCTTCCTTTTTTAATTCTCATCTTCAGTTCACATTGCTGATGCATAAACCCATTAGTTCCTCTGTAATTCGTTTAGGTTTTCATTATTCTTTTTCGATTTGTTTTGTTAAAATTGAAATGGAATTTGTTGGCTTGATTTTGTATTAGGTTGCGAGAGGGTTCTGTTTTTAGGGTTTTCTCCCTCTCCCTCTGTTTCTCTTCTTCAATCAGTTTGACGTAGTTGTGCAATTTAGGGTTTAGTGCATTTCAATCTTTTTTACTGGAATATACATACATATAAATGTCTAAATTTGTTCAATTTTTCTATACACAAGGCTGGGTTAATTTGATTCTTGACCTATGATTAGATATTATATTACTATTGTGGGTTATGTTTTTAGGGCTCGATGAAAAGAAACACCCATCAGAGCTTCCAACAACTCGAATGTCAGTGATTTCTTCCTTCTCCTCTCTAATATTGTTTGCTGGTCTACTAAATGTATTATAACATGTAAACATGGAGTATATACTTTGTATGCCATGAATATGGAATGGATACGTAATTGTAATTAGATCAATTGATGGGTGCCGCTGTTTTGGATATCTACATCCAACAATACCTGGTATTGTGTTTTGTTGTTTTAGCTCTGTATTTTGCTGTAACGGATTGGAATTTCTACTGGAATTATTATTATTATTATTATTATTATTATTATTATTATTATTATTATTATTATTTAGGTGAATTGATTTTAGAGATTCTGTATGTGGTTTGGGTTCTGATTTTGTTTAGATAGATGGTGCTTGATTGTGGTTTAAGTTTTTTTAGTATATTCCCTGCACATTGCAAAATTCTGGTATTATTTGGGGGTTTTGGTTTTGAAAGCCTAGGTTTTAGGGTGCGTTTAGGGGGATGAAAAGAAGGGATGTCTGGGTTTCTGAACTCTTATGCAAATCTAATTTGAAATCATGAAACACATTTCCTATGTTTCTCAAATCTCAGTAACAGGTTTTAGAATCCTGAAATCTAAGTAAAGGTACATCATTCCTATTTTCGTGTTTTTTTTATTTCCTATCATCATGGCCACTATTAAATGTGAATATGCATGCCAACCTTGCATACTCAATGATTAATTTCTGGGTGAATTTTTCTTTAGACGAGGGTTTGCAAATATGAGTACTTGAGGGGCAGATAGTCACCATGTTGGAGCTATTGATACGGATACAACTTGGGATGTAGTTGGTTATATTCAAATCAAAAATAAAATTGTTGTACATATTCCGGATTTGATTGAAAATATGTAATTTTATGAATCATTTATTTGGACTTAATTTTACAAATCATTTTTTCAAGTTAAATGTGTCCTATTGATGTAGTTAAGGTTAGTGCATTTAAGTACCACAGTAACGCTCGGTTATATATACTAGTGCAATCTATTCCTACGAGTAAAAAGAGGAAAAGAAGAAACCACCAACCACAAGATCGACAAAAGAAAAATGTTATCCAAATAGGTTGAGAGTTGAGAGTTGGAAATGCGAGATACTCGCTTGATTTGAAGGACCACGTAGGCAGTAAACAAAATTTTCAATTTCAAAAGGAATTGATGGTCGGTCAACCAAAGAAAAAGCAGATGGCAATGAAGGCGTTGGAGAGTAAATGCAAATTAAATTATTTACTTATTTTTGTACGAATGCAAAATTGCAAATTAGGGCTTGGCTTTTATTTGCTTCTCTGTATATTAAGGGAAAGGACAAAAATAATAAAATATTCAAATTTTGTCTTTTTCTTAATTAAGACTTAAAAAAAAAATTAATTAGTTACATTTAAAATAATAATTTTCAAGCAAATTCACTAATTTTTGGACCGGAACTTAAAATTTAGATGTTAACCCCTCAGGTTTGACACACCCTGACCTAAAATTAAGGCGTGTTGGCGGTCACGTGAGGTCACGCCTTGATTTTAGGTCAGGGTGTGTCAAGGTTGCTCCAACTTTGGGCCAAAAATAAATTTTGGATTAAAATTTGATTTTTTTTTTTTTGGCAAATTTAACACAAGAAAGATACTTAGTTAAAAAATTTCTAGCCCAATGTGCGCATAGACGCACTAAGACAAAGAGAAAGTGCAAAAGATTGACGCGCTAAAAGCAAGAAAATGCGCCAAACGCAAGTAAAAGGGAACAATGCTGAGGGGAAGTGGGGCCCAGCCTAAAGGGGTTGTCAACTACCCATGTGCAATCCTAACTGTTTTATTTTGATTGAACGTCATAGATTATCAGACTGTTGGTTGCTCCAACAACTCAGATTCAAAAATATTTAATTTTAAAATTTGAATTTATAAGTACATTGAATTCAACGGGTGATATCGAATATGATCAAATCTAAAGGTTAAAAAAATAATAAATAAAAAAACCTAACAATCCAAAATTTGATCAACGGCTAAGTGCAACGCTTTGTTTCTAAAAAATAGTCTTTTTGCCACTCAATATAATTGTCTGGTGGTATTATTCTTTATTTGTAATTAAGGGGTCTTAGATTCAAATCTTATAAATTACCTAATTTGATATCAAATTAGTTGCCTATTGTGTAGCTTAATCACTATTCCCTGAGTGTAAAATATATCGTTGTACTAAAAAAATCGGTTTAGTGATTTTTCATTATTTTATCGAAATCTAAATGTTTTAAAATTAAAATATATATAAAGTTATATTATGCTAGTCTACCTAATTTTTTTTAAAGTACTTTAATGGACATAATTTAGCATAAATTTCATTCCTTAATAATTTAGGGCTAAAGGTTTTACCCAGCACCATTGAAGCAGCAAATTGTTTTTAGATTAAAACTAGCAAATGATACCCACGCGATGATGAGGGATTAAAAATCATATAATTTTTTTTTGTATAAAGTACTATTTTCATACAAAAGATAATAATTGATGTGTATGTACATACTATTTACATGCAAAAGATTTGGTAGACAGTTCAAATTGTCAGCCTAACACAAACTATAAGGAAGACGCCTTGCATTATATGATTTGGGTAAATCTAAACAATTGAACTCACACAGAAAAATATTAAAAACCTTTTCAATGAAAAATATAAGCAAACTAAGAAAAGGGTTTCACTGAGAACCACTTGATTCGCTGCAAACCAAAATTCAATCCCAATTTCCTTCACCAATTGTCTCATTTAATCCCACCTAACTATTTATCAACATAAAGTCTGTATCCTATCTGCCTTGAAATGCTAAACTTACGATTCACATACCCACAAATTGCAATTCAAAAATCGAAATACAAACATGAATCAGAAAATTACCAAACATAAATTCAAATATTAGGAAGTTTAAATATTATAAATCAATAAAAATCCATGATCTAAAGACAACCACCAACAAACATTCGTTCCTTTGAAAATACCCAAATTAATTTCAAACGAAATCTGGTGGGAGTCACTTCAAACGAAATATCTACAATCCACATTAATTCAAACAAAATATGCACAAACCAAGCTAAATTAATTAATTCAAATAATTATTTGCTTCCGCTGCCCTACCCAAATTAGTTCAATCAAAATTTGCACAACACAAATTAAGAGATCAAACCAAATCTACACAACCCAAATTAAGAGATCAAAACCAAGCTAATCTCTTTCTTTTGGATTTCTGAGAGTCTCCCTCGAAGTCAACGAATCGAGTTGGGCGAGGTGCGCTGTTGAGACGGCAAAAGGAAGCTCGCCGGGTGATGGCGAGGTGGGCGATGTCGACGATGGGAAGAAACGACGTCATGGTTCAACGAATGAGGAGGTAGAGATTGACCAAAAGCAAAAAGGATCAAGCGAGAGGCAAGAGAAAGAGGGGAGAAGGAAGAAAAATAAAATAAAAAGGGAATCTGAGGGACAAAATCGAAATTTGGCAAAATATGTGAGGGCAAAATCGGACGAACATTGTGCTTATGAACAATATTTCAGTTGTTTTTCAGTTTTAGTATATATTAAATTTTAAATTTTAATTCAAAGGTTAGAAATAGTCTTTATTTTATTACTATTATTTGAAATAAGGAAAAAAAATATTTTAATTTAAATATAAAAATATATAATTTAACATAAAAATAAAATATCAGTTGACACACATTTAGGCGTGTGCAAGGGGCTAATTTCTAATAAAAGTCCGTAGAGGAAAAGGCACGAAATAAAAAGATAATAAAAAAATATCTGAATTAAAATATAACCAAATATTCAGATTTCTCGCATTTCTTAGAAAAAGGGCTTCGGAGCCGCTCTGTGTTTTCGGTCCGGAACCCTAGAATTTGCGCGTCGCCGTAATTTTTCTGAATTATTGGTAAGTCGAACATAATTTTTGGGCTTATTTTTCGATTTTCCTTTATTTTCACTGTATTTTCTCAATGATTCTTTCACTGTAAATTGGCAAAAAACATATCTTATTTTTCTAAAAAACAAATTGTTCGTTGGTGGAAGTAAAATGCTGAATTTTGTTTCGTTTAAGCTTTAATATTAAAATGTTTTGCTTGATCTGTGCTGATATTTGAAAAAAAAGCAAATGTAATTTTTTTTCCAGGTCATGTAATTCTGGAAGTTATTAGGGTTTGTTGTTGGTTGTGTAAATTAAGTTGGGCTTTTGGTTTTTACTCCCAGATTGGTGGGCAGTTGCTGTCAGGGTTAGGGTTTAGATACTTTTGGCAGAATGAGCTTACTCGGAATCTACCACCATCTTCTTCTTCTTCTTCTTCTGCTTCTACTTTGGTTTTCTTTTTTGTTTTACTGTTCTTGAAAAATTCAGATACTAAATTGAATAATAATTTCTGTTTGAAAGAAAAGTTTTATTTATTTATTTATTTATTCATTTAGTGTGTATAATGTAGATTAGGGTTTGTAAATTGTGGTGATAAGAAAAATGGTAAATTTCTTTGTACTGATCTGCTTTTTCTTTTTCTTTTTTAATTGTGTTTCAGGAGTTTTGGTTTGATGGAATTTTAGTACAAGTGAAAATTGCGAATATATATAAAAAAATTAAATTAAAAAAGAAAAAAAGGAAAAAGGAAAAAATGTCAGGATCTGAAACGGGAGTGATGACTAGCAGGGAGCCGTTTCTGCAGAAAAGTCCTCTTCAGTCACAGTCCGCCATTCAGAGCATGCGGTTGAACTTCAGTCCTGACGGCGGCTCGGCTCTCTACAAACCTGTCGCCGCCGCCACCTCACCTGCTTATCAGTCCTCAGCCGCCGCTTCCGGCGGAGGTGCTGTTGTGCCGGGGGGCGCCGGAGAGGGTGCAGTTATGGCCCCTGCTACTGCTGCTGCTGCTGGGCTTAACATGAACACGGGTACTGAGCCTATGAAGAAGAAGAGAGGGAGGCCCAGGAAGTATGGGCCAGATGGCACAATGGCATTAGCTCTATCACCATCAGCCCCGCCTGTGACCCTCACCCAGCCCAGTGGTGGAGCATTTTCTCCTCCTCCTCCTCCTCTCCCTCCTGCTCCTGCCCCTCCTTCTGGAGGAGGTTCTGCCTCACCACCACCCACTTCCACTTCCACCAAGAAATCAAGAGGCAGACCACCTGGTTCTTCCAAGAAGCAACAATTGGATGCTTTGGGTATCCTTTCCTTTCTTTTCCATTCTAAATTCTTAAATTCTTTAACTTTTTTAAATTCTTAAATAAATTTAATTGGGTTTTATTTATATCCTATGAATCTTATATTTTATTTTGTTTTAGTGCTGGGGTGCGTTTGGAATCTGCTTTGTTCTGGGTCTTCGATATTGTTATTATTTTTGTTTAGCAAATTTTCTGTGACGTAGGTTGGGGTTTCAGCCAACATTACAGTTTCGTTGACTTAGTTTTATGTATCCAGATAAGAAAAAACTTAGTTGTATGTACTTTTTTGTAATTTTCTACTTAATATCATCTGTATGGAAATCTGGAAGTTGTCCCGTTTGGGTTTCTGACAGGAAATGAATGGATTTAATAATAAGGGATGTATTTGCGGATGGCCTTTGATAAATAGAAAGGGGTACAACAAAGGTGGTATGCTTGAGATTCTTATGTATCAAATTTACTTATCTGCCCTTGGTCGCTGTATTGCAATTGCGTACTGTAGGTGTCGTTTCATAGACTGATACTGAACCTTGATTTTGGTGATATTTTCATGCGTATATGATCATTTTTGGTATTTAGTTTCAACGGATGGTACTTCTTGCAAAGGGAATTACTTGTTTTAAACTCTTTGTGTCCAGTCGATTTTACAGGAGAACTGTATCAATATGCATTTAGAATACATATATCCAATATTGGAAAAAATTGCTTTTGGAAGTTTCCAGCAAACAAGTCTCCCGTGCTGTTTAAATTTTCTTATAATGTTTGATTTAGTATTCCAACTCCATCAAGTGCTAAAACTAGAATTGTCAACTAAACAAAATTTGTTTATTGGTTCATTATATAACTTATAGATGCATGCTTCCAGTGGCTATGGATCTTGTTTTAATGTTTCCCTTTCTAAAGGCCAATTTTAATGTTGCTTTTTCGCTGCAAATAACTATATAATGATTACTGTACTATGGTTTAATTTGTTTTGCTGTTTCTAGGATCTCCAGGATTTGGATTTACGCCACATGTTATCACTGTAAAAGCTGGAGAGGTTTCTACTTGCCCTTTGCTTTCCTTAATAACTTTGTTTTCGTATTCCCTGGTTGATCATCACTGCATGCATGCTTAGTCTGAGTAGTTTTTGAGCTAGAAATTTTATTTGATTGCATAATATTAATATATCTATCTGTGACTTTAAACTAGTTCTTGCGCTTACAGTGTTTCCATATTCTCTATATGCTGAGAAGCTGATCTCTTTCTTATTATGAACTTCTTTATTTGACCGATTATGCATGTCCTTCGATATGGTAAATGCATGTGTGATATATCACCCACTGAATCGTGTGAAGCTCCTTTTTTCTGTCAACTTGAAGTTCTGACTGCTTCATCTATTGAAATTAACGATATTTAATTCCAATGATGGCAATGCTGGGTACATTTAATTCAAATATTTAGTTCCAAATTCAAATAATTCCGGTTTCTTAAATTTGCATAACATAGGAACTGAACATCTAGATTTACTATTTAGGGAGTAATTGGGCCATCCGAGTATTATGCTTTCCTTCACAATTTTCTGGGAATTCAGAACTTTAATCACAAAGTTCTCCTGAGGTATCATTTGTCATGTCATGGTCAGATCCCACCTCAAGAGCTCATCATCAGTGAGCTAGCAGCTAATATGATTGAATGTCACTAATTTTACATGCGCACCTGCTTTATTGTTTGGATGGCATACTCGTCATTTTCCTAGTTGATTACACTATATTCAATTTTAATTTTGGTGCATTTAACCTTTTCAGGATGTATGGTCAAAAATAATGTCATTCTCTCAGAATGGTCCTAGAGCTGTTTGCATCTTGTCTGCAACTGGAGCCATCTCTAACGTGACTCTTCGCCAACCGGCCACATCTGGTGGAACTGTAACATATGAGGTTTGTGAGATTGCTTTGTCTTGTCTGTTGGCCTTTCCTTGTATCCAAGTTGAACTGTTACATATGATATGTTGACCTTTTCATACAGTTTTGTTGTATGCTGGGCCTCAATAGCTGTTCTCTGGGAGCATTTACTGTGGATTAATATTCCAAGTCTCTCTAGGAACGGTTGTGTTTATGTTAGAGCTTAGGATACATGACTACACCTATACTGATGAGTTTATGTCACCATGTTCTGACATGATTAATTATGTTTGGTTTGAGAACCTTTGAACATCAAAGGTTTAAATTAATGAAATAGTTACTATCTGGGTTCCCCTCTAGGAGCATGTAATTAAAAGCTTGTTTGCTCTTTAGTTAGATGTGAGATTCAGTATGTGTCACAATTTGTGGCAAAATTGAGTCAAATGCTGAAGTTATTGTTTTTCCATGAGTAATTATCTTTAAATTTCTGTTAGTCATTTGGTAATTACCATAGGGATCAGGTTCATCGTATGTATAATTTCTACCTATGAGTTATCTCCTTCTAATTCCGTTTTATCATATGAATTTTCATATGCAGGGGAGGTTTGAAATTCTGTCACTCTCAGGCTCGTTCCTTCTATCTGAAATTGGTGGTCAACGGAGTAGAACTGGGGGCTTAAGTGTGTCATTATCTGGCCCAGATGGCCGAGTTTTAGGTGGGGGTGTGGCAGGTCTTCTGACTGCTGCCTGCCCTGTTCAGGTACGTTTTATTTTTAGATTGTACTTGTTACGTGAAAGTTAATAGTTGAAGGAAATGAAGCATGTTGGAAGATTTTCCATTGTACGTGTGGGGTTTATAAATTATGAATCTAGACAGTACGAGCCATATTTTATTTTCCATAATAGAATCAGCGATTTTGGGGATTCCCAATCTATTGCAGGTGGTAGTCGGAAGTTTTGCTGCAGATGGTCGGAAAGAATCAAAGACGGCAAACCAAATGGAGCCTTCATCTGTAGCACCAAAGTTTGATCCGGGCAGTGGGCCAACAGGGGCAAGTAGCTCCCAGTCGCGTGGAACTCTCAGTGAATCTTCAGGCGGGCCTGGAAGTCCGCTTAACCAGAGCACAGGAACCTGCAATAACAATAACCCGCAAGGCATGTCAAGCATGCCATGGAAGTGAACGGTTTGGTAAAACTGGAGGCAGGCCTTTTCAGTAATATGTGCAGTAGGCATGATCAGCGGATGTTGTTTTTCTTAACTTTATTCGAGTCTCTAGGGCAGGAACCCGTTGTAGTTTCAGCGCCGTGTATTGTATGACTAGTAGAATAAGGAATGTAGAATACTTTGCAGCTTGACCTTATAGAGGAGAAATGGCCAGCTGAAAAGTGTCAACCAGGTAGCAAGAGGTGTGTGTGAATTAGAAAGTAGATTAAGTCTTGTGATTGTAGGGCTTAATTATTAAGATTAATGTTAATTAGGATGAGTTAGTGATCTAGTTTATCACGCGTTTGGCTTGTTGTAATCGTTGTTGACCCTTGGATTATCCTGCTCAACTTCGACCTGTTCTCTAATGTAATATGCTTTATTTTTATTTTTTCCCCTCTATCCCATTCTTGCTTTAATTTTATTTACACCTCGTGTGAAGTTATTAGAAATTATCATTGCCCATATTGTGAGCTTCACCTGAATCAACAGTTAAGAGTCGTCCGCGCATGTCCTTATCATCTTCCGATCACAACTTAAAACTGTTGAAATTTCTATCCAATCCTTGCTCCTTAAGTAACTTCAGTTTTATTTTCCGCAACCACGAGAAACAAACGTGAATGCTTAAAGGAACCAAAAACAACAATCATTTGCATTTGTTTCCGGCTTCGGAAACTTGGAAACGAAGAGAATAGTATTGCTTCAACTCTCTTCGGAAACATAAGCTGTTTTTCTACCTCACAAGTCATGGAGGGCTATGTTCTTTTACACAACACATACATAAAACCACCGTCATACAATTGTACTACACTGCAGGCATGCTGCTGATTAAGGAGCTCCTGCCTTCCGGGCTCTCTTCAACAGAAAACGTAAGGAGAAAAACCCAAGCGCAAATGTCTGCCAAAACCATCCTCTTGAGTTAGCAGGGTCCACCCTTTTGGCCAGGTGCCACGCGTACACACCCTCTACGATGTGTAGTGCTGCAGCTACAAGGAATACAATCCTTAATACTCGCATCGACCGGAAGACAAAGAGGCTAATAGATCTGAAGAGTGGCACTGGCCCTATGTCTGGCAAATAAGCAGCACAAAACAGCGTGGCCATTCCGATCACACAAAATAGCCATGTGTAAATTGTAGGGCCATCCAGAGTTTTCCGTTTCCTCTCTTGCCAGTATGAGATTGTAGCAGCCATGCCCTCTTGAGGAGTCACCATTGG
This sequence comes from Cydonia oblonga, assembly GCA_015708375.1. Classification (NCBI taxonomy): domain Eukaryota; kingdom Viridiplantae; phylum Streptophyta; class Magnoliopsida; order Rosales; family Rosaceae; genus Cydonia; species Cydonia oblonga. The sequence continues at coordinate 6,320 of JADOBS010303766.1, read as the reverse complement.
GACATATCCAAGTTCCTCCTTAGCTTTAAGGAAAGAGAAGTAATGTGTAACGCCAACCTGTAAATTATATAACGAATTCAGCAAATGTTGACAGTGACTGAATAAAAATAATTGGATTCACAACACGTGTCTACATACGATGTAGATGTACAGTCTCAATTAATACTACCACATCCAACATAACAAAAATATCCAAGTGTGAGGTGTCCCTTTAATCAATTGATGGTTTTCTCATATGATTTGAGTCACGCTATTTCTTAGAGCTTGATTTCTCTTGGGATGAACCATATAACCAAGAGAAACTGATAATCAGGATAAAGAAGCTTGTCACACCCTTGATATAAAAGAACATAACCACAGTATCACTTCAAGCAGTGAACAAGTAATACAGTCCAGTTAAGAAGAGGGAAGTCATGTGTGCTAGATGGACAGCCTTTTCGACTTAAACCAAAACTATATTAACTCTCTTTCCTTGCAGACCTTATTGTTGAAATTGAGAGGATAGAATTTTGAATGGATACATGCATTAACCAAGTCTATTCAGCCAAACACTAGAAAAGGAAGGAATAAGCAAACCTTGTAAACTTCAGCAGGAAGGATGAAAGGCTGCGGAAGCCACCATCGATTCAACCATGGATATAATAGAGTATAGACTGCCCAGAAAACCCTTCCCAAAAGAACGGCACGAGGTACAGACAAAGAAGCCTTAGGTAGGTCATATTTCAAGCTTCTAAGCAAAGGTCGGATGAACTCAAAGCTGTTGACTGGAGACCCTGTAAGAACAGTTGGTTTTCTCATTTTACATTTCAGATAATAATATTACTCATTATGTCTAAGAAAGAGGTTTTAGTACAAAAATATGTATCTAGACTCTTAACACTTTTGAACTTATCCGTATTGGCAAACCAGTTAACAAGATGAGAAATAAAAGCAACTAAATTAAAAAGCGATAATGTAAGGGCTGCGTTGTTACCATCAGATACAAAATAGGGCTGGCCAGCAGCTATGGGATGCCTTTCTTTATTTTTCCCAGGAATGTCATCCAAAAGTCCCATGCTTGCCATTATCAGCGCAAGTACTAGATTATCCACATAAATCCAGTCTGTTTTCACATTTGGTTCACCAATTTTGAACGGAATCAGGCCTAACTTTGCCAGAGACACTATCCTTGGAAAGTGCCTTTCTTCACCTGGTCCATAGATAGCAGCTGGACGAACTGCACAGGTATAAAGACACTTCCCAGTCTTCTTCCTATATGAGATGGAAACAACCAGTCCTCAATAAACAATCAATGCTAAGATAAACTAATTATGGGAGAAGTGAATACAACACTCTTTCGCACGTATATCCTAAGTTACACAAATTCATCATGCACACAAAAGGTTGTGTCACGAAAACAACAATCTTTCGCTCGCACGCATATCCTAAGACACAAATTCCCATTACACTAGAATGACCCTAAAGTAACCAACACCATCTCTTGCTCGTTTCTCGTACACTTAACCTAAGACAAACAAATTCCAAGTACACTAGTGTCCTTACTAACAAACACTATCGAACGCTTACTTGAATAAGACATTAAGAACGATTGCAATTGAAAATACTTACTTACCTGAAAGGACGAGCATTGTACTTTAAGACCAACTGCTCGGCAATTGATTTACTCCGGCCATATGGATCGACATGGTTGTCGATAGGGTAATAGCGCAAGGCCTCGTTCCCATTGACAATCTCCTGTCCCCCAAACACAACATTATATGTGCTCACATAAACAAGCCTTTGAATCCCGAACTCGAGACACGCGTCCAAGATATGGCAGGTTCCATTTATGTTGACCTCATCGACACGACCGAACTGCAGCATTTCTTTTCCTGACATGCCATACGAAGCAAGGTGGAACACACAGTCTGCTCCCCGCAGAGCTTTTTCAACATCCTTTTTCTGGGTTACATCCCCTACACATTTACAATTCATACATTTTCATAAATATAAAAACTTTCAATAAAACCCAAAAGTGAAAACAGGAACTGAAAACGGAATGGTTATTAGATTAAGAAAAAAGAGAAGGGAAAAGAAACGAAATTAGAATTGGGAGGAAGACGGAACCTTGGACGCAGTGGACGCCGTGCTGGCGCAGGCGATCGGACCAAGGAGAGGCTGTGCGCAGATCAAAGGCTCGGACTTGGTGAGCACCTCTCCGGAGCAGCTCCAAGCAGAGTGCGGAGCCTACGAAGCCCAACCCACCGCTGACCACAAAAGTGTTGCCCTCTATGCCTTCGTTTTCGCTCAGGTGCATCTTCTCTCTCACTCTCACTCTCTCTCTTCTGTAAGAGTAAATGAGAAAGATTGTTTAATTGAATCAGACCCCCCAACTCCCAACTCTGATCACAACAAAAGTGTGAGAGGTAAGAGAGAGAATGTGTTGACCCAAAAAACTACCATCCTACTTGACGTGCAGTTCAATTACTTAATGAGCTAATTACGTTATTCGGTTATTTATCGGAGACTGCCAACTTGATAGCCGAGCTCGATTGAAAAGTAAAATATGTTTATTCATCGTATATTATGCGATCAGTTTTCGTTATGTATTATTTATATTTAATTTTAAAATTTAAATTTTAAATAATTTCTGACCGCACAATGTATGATAAACGGACATGATTATTTGATTCCTGGAATCCCCATAAAAAGAATCCGGTGGGGAGTCTTATCCCATTAGCTATATGTAATTAAATCTCCTCAGGTGAACAATAACTCACTTTAATGAATAGTAATTGTGTATTCCATCTTCATTCTACACTGAATAGCTCTTGCAATTCATATTAAAATATTAATATTTTTTATTTAATAAAATAATAAAAAATATTTTTATTTTGTAATTTTGGATAGGATTTTTAACCGATCTCATTACGTCACGTGTCTTTATCCGAAAATACATATGTTTGTGATAGATTTCGATAAGATTTTTATTCAATTCCATCGAACCACGTGTCGTTACATGTTTAGAATCGTTAAGAATAGATTTTTGATAAGATCTTTAACTAATCCCGCCGAGCTAAGTGTTACTGTATGTTTGGAATCTTTTATGATAGATTTCGATAATATTTTTAAGAAATTACGGCGTGCCACGTGACATTATTTATAACCTAATTCTTTCTTCTTCTTCTTTTTTCTCGATATAACCCACCATAAATCCTAAAAAATCACACACTAAAATCAAAATATCTCAATCCTTCTTCATAGTTTTAAAAGTGGTGTGATATCCACACAAACCCTTTTTACTTCTCCCACATTTTTTTGGTTTTCAACCGTCGGATCTGATAAATTGAAGAAGATCAACGAACATAAATTAATAAGGGATGTGTGCTTTGATATTAAAATATTTTGCTTGATCTGTGCTGATATTTGAAAGAAAAAAAAAAAGCAAATGTAATTTTTTTTTTCCAGGTCATGTAATTCTGGAAGTTATTAGGGTTTGTTGTTGGTTGTGTAAATTAAGTTGGGCTTCTGGTTTTTACTCCCAGATTGATGGGTAGTTGCTGTTAGGGTTAGCGTTTAGATACTTTTGGCAGAATGAGCTTACTTGGAATCTACCACCATCTTCTTCTTCTGCTTCTACTTTGGTTTTCCATTTTGTTTTACTGGTTCTTGATGGGTGTTGCTGTTTGGGTTAGCGTTTAGATACTTTTGGCATAATGAGCATACTGGGAATCTTCCACCATCTTCATCTTCTTCTTCTACTTCTACGTTTAGATACTAAGAGGGTGTATTCAATTGAGAATTTGAGAAATTTTAATAAATTTATAAATTCATAAATATTTACGGAATTTAACTGATTTGTAGAGATTCTATGTAAAATTTTGATTCAATTCTCTCGAAATCTCATAGAAATAGATGAGATTTGTGAATGCTTAAAATACACTACAAAATCTCTCCAATTCCTTCTAATTCCTCAACTTTTTCATATTCTCTAAAATCTAATTCTAATTTAATACACCTAGAATGTTATAAACTTCTTTAAAATTCTAATTGAATACAACCAGATTTCTAAGGATTTTAATAAACTATCTTAAAATCCTGATTGAATACACATTGAATTTTAGAGAATCACTTAAAATCCTGATTGAATACCTTAGATTCATTAAAAGAATTAAAATCTCTTAAAATCTCAATTGAATACATTTCTAAATTGAATAATAATAATTTCTGTTTGAAAGAAAAGTTTTATTTATTTATTTATTCGTTATGCGTGTAGAATGTAGATTAGGGTTTGTAAATTGCAGTGATAAGGAAATGGTAAATTTCTTTGTACTGATCTACTTTTTTTTTTGAGGGATTTTGGTTTGATGGAATTTTAGTACAAGTGAAAATTGCGAATTTTAAAAAAATTAAATTTAAAAAAGAAAATGTCAGGATCTGGGACGAGAGTGATGGCTAGTAGGGAGCCGTTTCTGTAGAAAAGTCCTCTTCAGTCACAGTCCGCCATTCAGAGCATGCGGTTGAACTTCAGTCCTAACGGCGGCTCCGCTCTCTACAAACCTGTCGCTGCTGCCACCTCACCTGCTTATCAGTCCTCAGCCGCCGCTTCCGGCTGAGGTGCTGTTGTGCAGGGGCGCCGGAGAGGGTGCAGTTATGGCCACCATCAGCCCTGCACCGTCACCCAGCCCAGTGGCGGAGCATTTTCTCCTCCTCCTCCTCCTCTCCCTCCTGCTCCTACCCCTGCCCCTCCTTTTGGAGGAGGTTCTGCCTCACCACCACCCACTTCCACCCCCACCAAGAAATCAAGAGGCAGACCACCTGGTTCTTCCAAGAAGCAACAATTGGATGCTTTGGGTAACCTTTCCTTCCTTTTCCATTCTAAATTCTTTAAATTCTTAAACTTTTTTCAATTCTTAAATAAATTTAATTGGGTTTTATTTATATCCTATGAATCTTATATTTTATTTTGTTTCAGTGCTGGGGTGCATTTGGAATCTGCTTTGTTCTGGGTCTTTGATATTGTTATTATTTTTGTTTAGCAAATATTTCTGTGACGTAGGGGTAAAAGAGTAAGAAACTGATGCGGGCAGCTGTATCACATGAGTCTCTAGATACTTTCAATTCTTCATTGATTATTTGCCCAAAAACAATAACACTTCCAAATAGTTTTCATTTTTTATTTTTGTTTAATCTGTCATTTTCCTATACAGTGGTATGAACTAAAACTAATGCTAATTTTAATTATATTTTAAAATTTATTAAGAAAATAAATAGTTTAACAAATTTTAAAACAGTGTTTATCGTGTCAACTAATGAAATATAGCTGAATGTAGCTCTTAGAGCATTTCCACTTGAGCCCATTTTGCCCAGGACCCAGTCAAAATACCAGGCCAGGACCCAGTGGATGTGCTCCAGCCTGCAAAATAGACTGGCACCCAGCCCAAGCTAGGAACCAGCCCAGTCCAAAATTGACAGACCAAGGAGCCGGGCAAATGGCCCGGCGCGTGCAGCGCAATCGTGCCCCGTGCGAGTAGTCGACAGGGTTGCAGGCGGTTGTCAGCCCACTTGCGTTGTCCCGTGTAAGAGAGACGTGGAGTGACGAGAGCCGTTGGATTTTCAACGGTAAAAAAATTTGAATTTCCTTTTTAACTTGGACTGTTGGATCACAGATCAACGATCCAAGGTTTTTGACCCAAAAATAAAAAAATAAAGGCCCAACGGTCAGAATTATGATGGTTAGCCACGTGGAAGCGCCTGGGCTGTTAGATTTGAATATTTTTCAAATCCAACGGTCCAGATTAATTAATAACATTAAATTAATTAAAAATTATTTAAAAAATAATTAAAAATATATAATTTTTTTTATTTTATAAATACCTAACCTTCATCTTCCACCTTACACCACATTTCATTATTTTCTACACTTTCTACATTTCAATATTTTGTACACTTTGAGAGAAAAAAATGAGTTCGTGGAAGATCATTGAAGATGTTACGTTGTGTAAAAGTTGGTATCACTCCACTCATGACCCGATTACGGGTAATGAGATGGATAAGCGAGAAATGTGGAGTAAAATTACGAAAGCGTTTTGCGATGTACATGGAGCAGACGCAAGAACTAGTCAAGATCTTCAAGGTCGTTGGAAAAAGCTCAACTCATCCTTTACTTGCTGGAAAAACGTCATCTCTCATGCTTCTGGTAATCTGCGTAGTAGAACAAGTTTAGCGGATCAGGTGACAATATTTTTATTTATTTATATGCATTTCACCCGCACCAATCTTTTAATTTATTTAATTTCTTATAAAATATATGTAATTTTTATGTACTATTTCTTATGTAA
>JADOBS010303765.1:0-24200 GCA_015708375.1 Cydonia oblonga | reverse complement strand
TCGAGTTGGCTAACTTAATTGATGATTCTGATGCCTGATACCAAACAAGACAGACGCCGGGCCACGACTTCATCTATCATGGAATGCCTACTGGCCCATTGGTATACTATTTCCAAGCAACCGAATTATGGCGTGAACTTAGTAAAGTTCCTCGCCGAATGAGACAACGGTTCAGTCCTGTCACTCAATAAAGTCCAAGCTGCCCCAGCCGAGCTAGAAGACAGTCGGCTCCAAGTCAAAGATATTAGACGAAATAAACGTTGGAACGATAGATGAGCCTCGACCTTTATTTAATAGTTCTTTGTTACCCCAACCTATGAAAGCCGAGCTTTGTAAACTACTCGAAGAATTTAAAGATTGTTTCGCCTGGAGTTACCATAAGATATCTGGCCTAGATCAAACACTTGTCGAACACGAATTTAAAGAATTTTTCGCTTGAAGTTACCATAAGATATCTGGCCTAGATCAAACATTTGTCAAACATGAATTACACATCAAGGTTGGTTGTAAACCTTTCCGCCAACCCCCTCTAACGATTCTTGACCGAAGTTCAGCTCGGCATAAATGATGAACTCGTTCGACTTTTAAAAACAACTTTTATTTGGACGGCTCAATACGTCGAATGGTTGGCGAATATTGTCCTAGTTTTAAAGAAAGTGGTGCTCTACGTATTTGCATTGATTTTCGTAATTTGAACTTGGCAACCCCTAAAGACGAATATATGATGCCAATTTCAAACTTGTTAATCAACGTTGCAGCAAACCATGAGGTTATAACCAGATTTTCATTGCTGAGGCCGATGTTCACAAAATTGCTTTTCGTTGCCCTGGGGCACTCAAGACCTACGAATGGGTCGTCATGCCTTTCGGACTTAAGAAAGCTACTACCACATATCAACGCACTATCAATACCATTTTTCATGATCTAATTGGCACAGTCATTGAGGTATATATTGATGATGTTGTGGTGAAATCGAAGCACCGCCGAACACATTTAGATGATCTTTAACAAACTTTCCTTCATATGCATCAATATAATCTTAAATGAATCCTGCCAAATGCGCCTTTGGTGTATCGACATGCAACTTCTTGGGTTTCCTTGTACATCATCATGGCATCGAGGTAGATGAGAATAAAGCTCGAGCGATCATTGATGCTCCACCCCCAACAACCAAGAAGCAATTACAATCCTTAATCTGCAAAATCAATTTCCTCCATCGTTTCATTTCTAACTCTACGGGGAAGATGAAAGATTTTTCCACGCTCTTGCAACTTAAGGATTTTGACAAATTCGAATGGCGTTAAGAACATCAGGACACTTTCACACAAATCAAGGTCTCCTTCACCACACCACCTATCTGCGTGCCACCTCAGCGCGATAAACCTCTTAAGTTGTATATCTCAGCTGTCAAGGAATCCATTGGTTGTCTTCTTGTGTAAGACAACGACTGGGCGGAAGCAGGCTATTTTTTATCTTAATTGGAATCTTAACTCAGCTGAGATAAATTACTCAACCGTCGAGAAACTCTATTTGTCTTTGTTTTTTGCTACGTCTAAACTCAAGCATTACATGCCCCCTTCTGTTACTCAGGTCATTGCCCAAACAGATGTTATTTGCTGTATACTCACTCGTCAATAGTAAAAGGCCTAATTAGGAAATGGAAAATGGCGATGTCCGAATTTAATTTGCAATATGTGCCCCAAAAGGCTATCAAAGGACAGGCACTGACTGATTTCTTAGTTTAACGTCATTCTCCATACGGTTTTGGGGGCAACGGCGTCCAAATTGGCATGGTGGAAACACATGATAATTATTGGACGATGTATTTTGACGGCTCTAGTACCTCGACCTCGGCCGACATTGGAATCGTTATCTAGTCCTTTGATCACTACCAATGATATTTTTCTCTTAAGTTGGAATTTGACTGTACAAACAATCAAGCCGAATATGAAGCCCTCGTCATCAACCTTAATGTCTTTTACGACTTAAAGGCAGCCCGCATACTTGTCCTCGGTGATTCAGAACTTATGATTAACCAACTCAATAGGACTTTTCATTGCATGAGTTGTACTCTGATGCCCTATCGTATGGTTGCCAGCTATTTACTGAATCATTTGCAGGCATTACGTTCAAGCACATCTCATGAGTTCAAAATACTAACGCATATAAGTTGGCTCAAATAGCCTCCAGAGCACAACTCTTGGGGGGCGAACTGGGCCGGTCATACCAGTGGTGCGACATCTACAACCGACCTTGGTTAATCAAGAAGTTCTCCAACAAGATCACGTAATTCGTACACGAGTTATGTCATTACCTTCGTTGTTGGAACAAGAGGATCCTATAGATATCTGCGCGGTCGAGACATTGCCATACGACTGGAGAAGATTAATTATGCAATATCTTGATAATCCCAGTGGTAAACACGACCTCAAGACAAGGGTACATGCCACGAATTACATCGTGTATTAGAATGAACTATATCGAAAAGGTGAAGACGGTCTATTGTTGTTGTGCCTCGGCCCAGAAGAGGCCTCCCAAGCTATTACAGAGGTACACGAAGGAATATGTGGGGCTCATCAATCCGGACATAAAACACGTTAGTTGCTCTGCCGACACTATTATTTTTGGCCGAGTATGTTAAATCCATAGGCCCATACAGAGGGTCCCAGCCGAATTACTTCATTCGGTTACTAAGCTATGGTCATTCAGATGATGGGCTATGGATGTAATCGGCAAGATTATGCTGTCTTTCGGATCGACAAAGCATGCATGGATACTTGTAGCGACCGACTACTTCACCAAGAGGGTCAAAGCAAAATTATAAGTCGAGTTAACATCTAAAGAGGTTTGCAATTTTGTAGAAGAAAACATCGTGACGAGATTCAGCATTCCAGAAACAATTATAACGGACAACAACATAATTTTTAAGGCTGACAGGTTTAAAGAATACACAACAAGTTTGAAAATTCAACTCAAACAGTCCACGCCGTATTGCCCACAGGAAAACGGACAAGCCGAAGCAAGTAATAAAGTTATAATCGGTATCCTTGAGAAAATGATAAAAGAAAATCCTGGCATGTGGCATTTGAAGTTAAACGAGGCATTATGGGTGTATCGAACTTCACTCTGATCAGCAACAGTGACAACCTCATATGCTTTAACTTATGGACACCACACGATGCTACCAGTTGAGCTAAGCATAAACTCGTTACGAGTTATTGAACAAAGCAATTTGTTCAATGCCAAGTATAGTCAGGCCATGTGGCAAGAGTTGGAGGATTTGAAGAAAGCTCGGCTCACTGCCTATAACTTACTAATGGCGCAGAAAAAGATTATCGAACAAGCTTATAATCGACGAGTTAGGCAAAAGATGTTCGGTGAAGATAAGTTAGTGTGGCAAACCGTGTTACAAGTAGGGATTAAGGATCCCAGATTCAGGAAATGGTCGTCGAATTGGGAAAGCCTATTCATCGTCCACAAAGTTCTCGGCAATGGGGCATACCACCTCAAGGATCAAACTGGTTTAATTCATAAATTACTGATCAATGGGAAATTCTTAAAGAAATATCCGATCACTTGGGAGATGCAAGAATAAAGGATTGATTTCATTAATTTTCAAAGGGCGTACACATAAAATTACAAAAAGAAATCAATCAGCCTATAAGCCAACACACAAAAATCCTAATAAGTCAATGGAAGAAAAGCTTCAAAAGTTGTTTTCAGTTCTAGCCACTTCATTTCGCCTATCATGACTTCGGCCTGTTGTGTTCTTTTATCAGCTTTTAGTTGTTGTATCCATTTCGCGCCAGCTGCGTACTCTACCAGTCGAGGTTTGTTTGACTCAAAATACTTTTCAAGCTCAGAAGCAACAACCGACCTCTGATGATGAAGTTCGACCATTGCAGCCATGAGGTTGTCTTCTGTTTGAAGAGCCTTCTCGAAAACAATGAAATATTGTTGAGTTCTTTCTAGGACAGTTGACATATGAACAACACTCTCGTTGCTCAGCAGACCATCGGCTGCGAGGTCGTTCAAGCACTCTCCCATATAGTCGAGACCTTTGTGTTGGAGGATTTGTGAGGCTGAGAGAGACAGAAGTTCATGTAACTTACCAAGGGCGTTGGACTCAACCATGGTTGCAGAAGGCCTAGCCGTCCCCAAAGCGCTGAAGAGAAAGACATCAAGCTCGACTTCCCATGAAGGCTGCACATAAAATATTTGTTAAAGAAAAGAGAATTCAAAAGGATGGCAGAGAAAGAAGTTATGTTAGACCTGCCGAGAAGAGAGTTCGGCCATGTATGCTGGTTCGTTTGTCTAACATAGAGAGCTTAATGGCCGAGCTTAGTGTTTAATGCAGCTTTTCAATTTATGCGGTCGATGAAGGTTATCTACGTTTGACGGCCACTAGGAAGGCCAGGAAATATAAATAACGTCATTCGACGTATATAATTTTTGGTGAAATGAGCGATTGGCCACCTGGCATTTAATGTTTTTCTTGGTTTAGAGTTCTAAGGCAAGAAATTAATAAAAGAAAATGATGATGAGTCTTACGAAGGTCGAAGTAACCTCTTAAGGAGGGATGTCGTGGTTCTGGTCCTAGGGATTAACCGACGTCTCTGTCGTTGCTTCTGGTTCAACAGAATGTGCCGCTTCATGTCTCATACCTACTTCGGCCGCTTAGGGGTTGACTTGGCTAGCCACCTCTATCACCGATTAGAGATCACCCAGAGGGGATGTGACACATTTACCTTTGTCCATAAGCAAGAGACTTGTAGTAGGTGGTTCAAGCCGTCGAGGGCGCCTCACCAGTGAAGGTACTTCGATCTCGTTCTCCTAATCATAAAAGAGGATTGTTCGTTAGTTGGGAAATCCAGTCAAAATGAAAAGAGAACGTTATTAAAGGAAATTGTTATATCTTTTCCTCCAGGACAATCACTGGATTCATTTTTAGGTAGGGGAAAGGTTTCTTTTGGCCATGGTTGCCGCCTTCCCAGAGAAACGGTTGTTGGGCCGACATCAATAGGGGCAATGGCCAGCTCTAGAGTTACAAGTTCCTTGACCACTATGGTGACGATCGGTTCAACTTCAACAACGGCTTGCGTGGTGGGTTGAACCACAGTCGTTTGGCCCATTGTTAGGGTCGAGGGGTCTTGCGGTACTGTTGTCAAAACCTGGATAACACGAGAAGGGAGAAGAATACTAGGAGTGGTTTGACTTGAGATAACATGAATCTCATGCTCTCCCTTCTTTACCTTTTTCTTGATACGTTTTTTGGGCTAGGTAATGTTACCAGTTGTCTTAGCCTCCGGGCAAGGCCGTTTGCTTTGTGCGATCGACGCAGCAATGGCCACTACTGGAGTTGGAGTGGTTGTCTTTCCAGCTAAGGGAGCTACGATAGTTGCAGCCTTCTTTAAAGGATGAGCGAGTTTCTTTTTTGCTACGACCATCGCAACCACATTGGCCAATTTTATTGCACGACCACCTGGAAAAGCTAAGCCTGAGTCATAATGAAGTTTGAATAGACGAACATAGAAATAAAAGATATATACCTTGAGCCTTTTCTTTGGATTTTGGAGCAAGAGTTTTCTTTGGTTGATTGCCGAAAAGTTTCTTCGAAGTTTCCTTGGCCGAAGCACCGAAGAAATCCTTGATGTAAGCATCCCACCAATCGACGAAGGTGTTGGTACAATAGGTCTCTGAAGTATTCGGTCGAAGGTAGAATTTAGTACATCACTCTTGGAATTCTTGCTCGGCTTCCTTGCATTCCCTCTCCAATGAGCTGGAGAGGCATTCTCAACTCAAGAGTGAGCGAGAGGTGAAGAGTGGCATAAGACAGCCCTGAAGGAAACCTAATTGACGAGCCACGAAGTTGGGATGGTAGACTTCCCAGGTAGCTCGTCGAGCATTGCAACCAAAGGGAAGGTCGGTTTCCTCTGTTTCTTCATATACCGATGTGGGGAGTTTGATGGAAGATTGATATTTTTGACAACGACAGATAAGAAATTCATCTTCTGATAGATCTTCAAGGCCGAAGAAATACTTGAAGATGTCTTCGGTCGAGTAAGTAGGAATGGGGTGTAAGGCCAGTTGAAAACTCATCGCTTCAGAAGAGTTGAAGCTTGGGATTTCTAGCCTTAGCGTGGAAAAGTATACCTGCAGCTAAAATTGTAAGACCAAGAGTGGGCCATTCTGGTGTGGATCAATCTTCCCAATAAAAGCCTCGGCCAAGCACCGATTGAAGTTAGAGATGATGGCTAGGCTGAGGGCAAGGACATGACCGCTAGCCAGAGCTTCGGCCACTGGCATATTATCGGCCAAGCATTTGTTTGACTTAGTACAAAAGATGAATTTATTATACCAGTAAAACAAGAAGGCATGGTGCTCTTCTTTTTTGAGATCTTCATTCTCAGAACCAGTAAAATGGTTAATTAAGGTGTTATAGTTGAAGAAATTTTGTGCAGTTTATGCACATCTTCTTTTGACATCTCCTGATACTTCTTTGTCAAAACCTTGATGGCACAATAGTTGAAGATTGCTTTAAGATCCATATCGAAGTAATACCGAGAAAGATTAGTATTAATTGGGAGACTGGATGGAGAAATGCCGAGTATGGCTGTGATGTCCAGCACGATTAGACTAATGGGGATGTTCAGCACGGTTAAACTAATGGGGTTAAGAGGAAGAACCATAGTGTTGGTGGCCGAACACCAGAAGCTTAGGACGGCTATCAGGAGTTTTCGGTCTATATTGATTTCAAAGGTCGAAATTTTGATAACGTCAAAGATACCGAGAGTTTTCCACTCATCACCAAAGTGTGGCTCCATTCAAGTGACCCAAGCAGCCCAAGTCACGAGGGTCGAAGGGCAGGCTCGTTGAGGTTTAGTCGATTCCCACATCGACCAATCATACCTTTGGAATAAGGGTTTTAGGCAGTGGGCTTTCAACATCTCGGTGATGATTTCTGGGACATTGTCCTTAAAGAGTGGTACTAGAATCTGGTGAGTGGCGCTTGAGTCACCCTCAAATCGAAGGGTTTTGATAGCATTTTAATCGATGAAGTCTTGCCATTTGTTGTATTCCTCAGTGAGCTTGGTAATGAAAGTATTGTAGGCCATTGATGAAGATTTGAAGGTTTTTTTTTTCTTTCTGGGTTTCAAAGTTTGGGTTCTTTTTCTGGGTTGAGAGCAAAATAGCAAGAATTGATGAAAGTTAAAAGTGTGAAAGTTCGAATGAATCTGGGCAGAATATTTATAAGAAATTGGAGGAGAAGATCAACGGTTTAGGTTTAAGAGATGAAGGGCAAATCCGACCGGAGAATTTCGTAATCATAACGAATCTTGGAAATCCAGGTGAAGAGCCAGAAAAACATGCAAATTAAGGTTGCACGATTGTGTGTAATGGCGAAGTTTATGACGAAGAGACGTTTCGGTGTCTACACACCTCGTACGTGGGGGTACATATTATTGAAGATGGATAGTCGTGATAAGGAGCTGTCACATGTCAAGAAAACTAATAGAGGTGAAAGGTTGTGCTTAATAAATGCATCTAAGTGGTTGGAGTATTCGAGGCTTGTAATGTTCTCTAGTTTTTCTAGAAGGAATATGCTAAGGGTTTATTCTTTGGCAATGAATAACTTATTCAAGGTCGAGGCTCGGCTAGGAATTGTAGGCCGAAGATCTCAGAGTCGAGGGGGCTATGTTTGGGCCCAAAATAATCTTGTCATGGGTTATCCAGTCAAGGTTAGCTGAATATTGTTGCGAGGAGGATTGGTTTAGATAAGGGTGAGGTAGTCGAACCCTAGTGCAACAAGGGGTCTTAAAGCTGAAGATGCTTAGAATTAGGGGATGAATCTGGTTTGTTAAGAAGCTTGGTTCAAAGTCCTATAGGGGTTAGGATTGGCTGAAACCTGATTAAATTGGGTTGAGGAGTTCTAATCCGAGTACATTTCTAATTCAGCCATGAGGGGGTTCGCTGCTACAAATAGAGAAGGGAGTGCATCATTCAAGGCCTCTTCAAATCAACACACAAATTGCTCTGCATAAGGTTTCTCAACAACCTTGAGATTTTTTCATCTTCCCTTTTCTTCCCGCCAACACATCTTCAGTTTGGATAGATAGCATTATGAAAACAACTGGCAACATCTTCAGTTTGGATAAACAGCACTGGAGTCGTAAAATTAGTCGGGCGAGTAGCACCTTCAGTTTGGATAAATAGCACTGCTTCGAGATCGACTGGTTATTTATCCAAGTCTCGGTCAACAAGGATTTGCAAGTCCTAGTTGGTAAAGGTCATCTCATCAACCTTCTCGGCAAAATGAGGTGTTACTAGGTTACTAGGCTCGGCACATTGAAAGCTGAGTTTTATTTTATGATTGGATATTCATAAGTACATTTTAGAGTTTAGCACTCTAATGGTCGAATCACATTTACCATCAAGACGTTTATCTCTTTCGAGTATTTGTGTCCGTACAGTTTGGTGTCAGTCCGGTGTACTTATACTCTCACGAATATAATTACCGAGACCAAACCCGACGCCGACGATTTATGAACTTCGAATAAACTAGCAGCCTTGTTGTCATGCGCTAGAACCTAAAGGCCGAGATGCGTTCATTCCTCGGCCCCAATCGCAAGATCAAGAAGTCAGCAGCGCGCCTAATGCCACATCAACATATTTTACTCCCTGGCCGAACTCGGCCGACGAGTTGGCACGCCTCGTACACAAATGAAGGACGTAGTTAGCTTATTAATTACTCGGTCTGCGCACCACGTAGGCTTAGTAGTTTTTAGGGTCAACATCTGTGCTTTAAGAATAATCAGATATTTAATAAAGCAATTAAGTGGTTAATAAATTGTATTTTTTAAAATGTTGCAAAGTATGAAAAGTTGTGTAAATATGTTTGGTAAATTTTTAATGTAAGTAAAATAACTGTATATAATGATAAAAATGAACATAGCAAGAGGGAACTTGCAACTACAATGGTGGTAGTGGCAAGGGCAATGGTGGAAGTATGGTGGTGGTGGTGTCATTGGTGGTGGATGTGGCAACACTAGTGGTGGTGATGTAGGTGACTGTGTAAGGCTGGTGGTTACAATTGTAGGTGGCGGCGATGTTAACTACGACGGTGGCAATGAGGGCAACAATGGTGATGATACAATTGTGGGTTATAGTGGTGGTGGCAATAATGGGGTATGGTGGTTGGGGTGCAAAAGTAACAATATTGGTAGGAACAACGGTTGTGGTTAAGGTGGCAATGGTGACAATTATAGCGACGGTGGCAGTAACGATGGTGGTTGCAATGGTGACAATTGCGGCAGCGGAAACAGCGACAACGACGGTGGTGGTAATAGCAGTGTTGGTGTTTGAGTTTGTGGTTGTAGTGGTAGGTAGAAGCGGTTACTTTGTTTCTAGGATAAAATGTGTGTAGAAAGACAAATAACGTTATTTTTTAAACTAATAAAGGTATTACCACTATTCTAAAAATCTCCACCTAGCGCCGCCTAGGCCCTACCTAGGCTCTAGGTGGTTAATCACCGCCCTGATTTATACCTAGACCAATGTTCTAAAAAACGGCCTAGGCAGCCACCTAGGCGCTGGGCGGTGGTGACTCGAGGCGTTTTTTTGCAAATCGATTGAAAAAATCGTTTGGACTCTAGGTGGGCTAGGCGGTCAGGAAATTTTTTTTTTTTTTGAAATTAAAAAAAAATTCCTATCTACATTACTATATATCCTTATTTCCTTCCTATTTTGCATTTTATGTGGCTTTGAATTGTGAACTTATTGTACATGTGTCATCCTACAATACTTCTCATTATGGTTATATGCCATATATGCTTAATGTGTTTTTAAATTTTGAACTTATTAGATACTCTTTTTGCCTTTTATCATTCTTTTATTATCTTATCCATGGATTTCATACAAGTATAAGTTTTTGTAAGTGTCAATATGCACTTATGTACAAGATATACAAGAAATATACCTAAATCCGCCTAGGCCGCCTAGGCACCCGCCTAGACCAGCCCGCCGCCCGACTAACGCCTAGCGTTTTTTAGAACATTGGCCTAGACGTTTGAAAATTAAAAAATGGCGCATAGACCTGCTGAGGCACTTGCCTAAACCACCTAGGCACCTGCTTAGCCCTCCCAAACCAGCCTCGGTTGCAACTCACTTAGACAAAATAGAAAACTTTTATTTTGCATTTTATTTTTTTTCAATAAATTGTAAAAGACTTGTTGAATACTTAAATGAACACACATTATATGCTTGTTACCCATGTTTTCATTATGTTCCAATACTTCATAATGTCTATGTCATTCTATTTTGTAGTTTATGATAAAATCATAAATTTTTTAAGTATAGACACACACTTATTTACACGAAATATAATACATTTACTTAAATCCGCCTAGTCCGCTTAGGCGCTAGGCCCCAGTCCCCCGTCTGACTAGCTCTTAGCGTCTTTTAGAACCAGGAATTGAAAATATTCATTTTTTTTTTAACAAACGATATTATCTACACTAAGAGAGAGAGGTGGAGGAGTAGGCTAAGCCTCACAATGAGCTAGCAATAATGTGTGTTGTGGTGAACAACAACAAAAAAAACTCAAAAGGCAACCTATAACCTAAATACAAGTCCAACAACACATAAGAAAATACAATAGAAAGACTCAAAATTGACCAGCTGAACAACAACAAAAATACCAAAACTAGAATGGAAACCAACAGGCACCAGATGCGGCTTCATCGCAAGGCCGCCATCACCAAAAAAATGAACCAACGAAACGACTAGATCAACGGAAAATGGGGGGTAAGCGAGCCACCTGCGCAGTGAGCACTCCTATAATCCTACCAAATAGTGCTAAAAACACTTGAACAACCACCTAACACCCAAGGAGAAGCACACAGGCCGAGTAGCAAGCCGATGATTGAGGATGAGCAACAGAGCAAGAAATGGGTCATGAAAGTCCATATTTAAGACATGGCAAAGTTCAAAGAACGAAGCTCGAGGAAAGCCAAAACAAATGCCAAAAGAGAGAAAAGTGCAGAGGGTGGATGAGTGAAGGATGGGGCAGAGGAAAGATTTAGAGGGCGGAAAAGAAAAGGAAAGAAGAAGGATGACTAGAAGAAAGTGGGAGTCAAGTTGCCACCGACCCCAAACTGAAGCAAGGAGCGATGGCCAAGGAGGCCTTCAGATCTGGTTGTATTTTTTCTGAGTTTAGAGAAAGAAGCTAGAGAGAGAACCTGAAAAATAGACAAACCAACACCAAGGCTTTTCCTCATAAGCATCTGAGAATGCTTTTTCCTAGGGGTGGAATTTTTTTCCTGAAAATCCCAAACCGTCCTGAAATTTGACCGAAAAATGCCCGAACCGAATTTCCAAAAAAATTCGGTACTTGAACCGAACTGAACCTAATATTTTAAGATCGAATCTAACTGTCCATTGAGTTAGGTCATTTGTTAGGTCATTTGTTAGGTGACTTAGGTCTCTCAGACTCTCTCTCAGTCGCTCTTGCTCACTCTCTCATTCTCTCTCACAGTCTCACTCACACTTTAACAGTCTCACGCATAGTTCCGTCGTTCGTGCTCCCACCGCTTCTCCATCGACTCACACAGACGCAGGAAGGAAGACTTGAATCGACACCAATCGAGTCCCAAAATCCAGGTAAGGGTTTATGATTTTCACCGAGGTTTTGTTCTTTAGTGTTTAGGGGTCAAATTTCATGTTGATTAACTTGATTTCTGAGTATTTTGTCGAATGTGTGAGGGTTTGAAGACTATGGGTTTCGAATTATGGTGGGTAAATGTAGGACTTGCATGCAGGATATGGTTCTATGTGTTTTGTCAAAGTATTTTCTCTCCAAATGTTTTGCAATGGAAAATGTATAAAATATGGTTCTATGTTAATTGCAGAAGCATTCTCACCAATATTCAAACGACTTGAGGAAGATCTGAAACAGAAATTTTGTAGAATGAAGTAGACCATAGTAGAGTTTTCCTTATCTACTTCTAGCAACATAGCAGCATCAGATATACATGCATATCTGAAGTGGTTAGTTCTTAACTAGAAGATATTGAGCAACAAATATTTTTGTTTTTGCATGCCCTACTTTTTCCCTCGTAATCTCCGGTCCATTTTTCTCATCCCCTTGTAGTTTTCCCATTGTTATGTATGCCCCCAAATGTGTAAAACATACCTGCAACAGTGTGTGTATCGCACTCGTAATTGATTGCACTGACTTGAACACATCTTGTGTTGATCTTCACTTTACTTTGTGTTGTATTGTATGCCATACTCCTAACATGAATAAATTAATGTGGCCAACATTGCTTTCTTTCTTTTAGAAAAGTGATATAGTTTTCTTCTTGGCAACCAAGTGTTGCACATGATGCCAATGAAAAGGGAAGTTGCATCATTAGTATTACCCATCAATGTCGTCTTTTTGGTAGGTCAAATCTGATATATTGTAGTCATGTCGTCGATTTTAAAGATCTTTATGTTGTGTCAAGTTCATACACTCATCCCCCGCGAGGTTGGAGACTTTTAGGGAGTATTGCGCCTTGATGAGATTTGATAAGATGTCGAATATTCCTTTTGATGTTGTCACAAGGTGGAATGCCACCTATGAAATGCTCAATAGTGCCTTCAAATTTAAGCAAGTGTTCTCAAGGATGGCGGATGAGTGCAACACTTTCATCTCTTACTTTCAAGAGAAGGTATCTAAAGAGATTAATGGGGTCATAACCAAGGTGAAATGGGTGGGTCCTCCGATGGTGGAAGATTGGAAGAGGGCAGTGAGTTTTGCTCACTTTCTTAAAAAAAAAATTATGATGCCACCTTGACACCTAGTGCAACCCTAACTCCAACTTCAAACTTAATACTCGGCATGGTGATTGCATTGCAAGTGGAGATAGAAGAAAAGATTTGCAATTTCTCTAATTCCACTTTGCAAAGTGTGGCAACTTCAACGAAGCTTAAGTTTGACAAGTATTGGGGGAACATTGAAAAGGTTAACCCTATACTCTTTATAGCCTAAGCACTCGACCCGAGGTACAAGTTTGAAATGTTGGAGGCAAGCCTAGAGGAACTCCGCTATTCATGTGAGGCAATCTTGGATGTGAAGACAAGTATTAAAAAAAAACTTGACAGATTTTTTTAAGGCGTATAAGGAGGGAGAGGTTTTTACTAGTAGTAGTGTTACCGTGGATCAAAGGCCAAGTGTTGTGGTAGATGATTCTTTGGGGTTGGAAGATGATGATGTTGCTACAAGAATGCAAAGGAAGATCCAACAAAACGAGGTATCCAATGAAGTGGCTATGTATTTCAATGATCCTCACCAAAGCTTAACATATGAGGGTTTCAATATTTTGGATTGATGGAAAGTTAATTGTGGAACATATCCAACTCTTAGTAAAGTTGCTAAGGACATTTTTGCTCTTCCTAGTAGCACCATTGCCAGTGAGAATGTTTTTAGTCTTGGTGGGAGAGTTGTAGATCCTTTTAGAGCTTCCCTAACACTGAGAACAGTTGAGGCTTTAGTGTGTACAAGTGATTGGCTAAGGGGGAATGAAATGTCCTTCTACAAGGAGCCTACAATTGACGACCTCATGTTCTACAAGGAACTTGAAGATTTGGAGAAAGGTAAGTGAAGTATTTGATTTCATGTTTTTATTTTGTTAGTTTTATAATTTATGCATTGACTTTCTAAATATATTTTGTGTTTTATTGTTTTTATCGTTTTAGAGTTGCCTAATATGGGAGGTGAGGAGAATTCCACACAAAGTGAAATGCCACCTCCTCCACCACCTCAAGTTCAACGCCGCCCATCACTACCTCCACAACCACCCATTTCAAAAGCATCTACACCAACACAAAGGAGGGTTCAATTATTAACAAGAGGAAGGGGTCCACCATCAACAGCAACGGGTCATTCATCAACAAGGGGAAGGGGTCGAATGGACTAAAGGGAATGAACTTACTTAAGCTTCATTTTGGTTGCATGCACTTTCTAAACGATGTTTTGCTTTTGGTTTGTAACTTAATCTAAATTCATTCGGAAGTTTGGTTTGTAAAACTTAACTTACTTCGTTTTGGTTGCATGCACTTTTAATTAACTAGTTTGGTAGACAATTATGAACTTAAGCTTAACTTGTTAGTTGTTGCTTCCTTGGTATGAAAATTGAAACAGGTGATATTGTGAAAACTGAAATTGTGATTTTGTGAAACTTTATGTGATATTGTGGTGAAATTGTGAAACTGAAACAGGTGGGCTGTGTGTGCGGGTAGTGGGCTGCAAGCTTGCAATTGTTAACTTTTTTTTTTTTTTTCTTCTGGAAAATGGATGGGCTTACTTGTTAAAGAGCTTAAAATTGTAAAAAGTTTTAAAAGCCCAACATTTTGGACTTCAAGGTCCAATCCCGAATTTCAGAAAATAAATAGTTTTGGTTCGGTTTCAGGATATAAAATCTCATCTCAAAATGTTTTGGTTGGGATTCGGGTTACGGGAACCAGCCCTACTTTTTCCCCTTCAAGGACGGTATCCAAAGACAGGCCCTTTATTACTACCACCAAACAACACGTGAATAGCTTGTCATCTCAAAAACCCCACTTCTCCCCTGTCACTTGAGTTGAGATCCGGGCTTGTGGTTTCTAAGTTGTTGGGCACGCAGAATGCAATAGATTCTAAAATAATTAGTGATTCATTTGAAAGAGCTAGAGAGACAGCAGCATAATGAAAATGCTTCTCTGATGTCGACAACATTTTGTTTCTCAAAAGAATTCGCGTTCGAGCATGCTGAATGTGTTTAAATATCTTAAAGAAAAAACTACATCGCATTTGGAATCATTACTTACAATGACTCGACGGCAAAGATTAGGTTATCACGAAACAAACAATAAACTCTTTTAAGATCCATTGACGGATCTTATTATTTTTCCCCATACTCAAAAAGTCAAGAAAAATAGAGTATGGTAACTAGGAAAGAAACCATGGGTGCAAAATCAGCGGTAAAGACTTTCGGATCTGAGGTTCTCAGCAATCTCGGTCTCCCAACGGTCTCCATTCTCCAGCAGCTTTTCCTTGTCGTAAAGAAGCTCCTGCAACAAAGGCAGAAAGAAATGCTTGGATCAGTTGTTGCCCAAAGTGACAAAAATAGAAATGAAAACGTAGGATTAGTTGCAATGAGTCAATAGAAGGGATGCTCCTTAACCTCATGAGTCTCTGTTGAGAATTCGAAGTTTGGCCCTTCGACAATGGCATCAACAGGACATGCCTCTTGACAGAATCCACAGTAGATGCACTTTGTCATATCAATGTCGTACCTGAAAGGCTAGATAAATGTGAGGAGAAGATTCAGACGGAAAGGAATGGGCAGGGGAGGGGAAAAAAGGAGAATGATTCTTCACCTAGTTGTCCTACGGCTACCATCTTCTCGTTCCTCAGCCTCAATTGTAATTGCTTGTGCAGGACAGATCTGAGAAAAAACAACTGCTTTGTAAGTTAAAATGAATATTCAGCTGCTCAAACATTATAACATAGGACATGAACTTAGCCTGTTAACGATTTGCACAGTGAAATGATTCTTCAAATTCTACATGAGATTGAATCATATCCGAAGCAGAAAGTGCAGAAAGCACACAATGTATAGAGATACAAGTATGAAAACATAATGATTTGATATCTTACATGCACACATAAAAAGTATATACTAATATGAAAAGCAAGTACGGCATAAATGAGGCACAGCTGCCAAACAAAGCAACAGACTCAATATAGTTTTCCGAATGTGGCCAGTAGGCAGCATTGTCTGGCCTCTAAGCTCTAGGTATTGCACACAATGCCAAAAGCAGCTCATGGAATAAATATCCACAAAAATAAACACCAACACAGAAACATGTACACTGATGCCAGATATACCCAAAAAAAAATCATGAATTTTCTAAACAGTTTTAGCAGGCAAGAGTTTTCATTGTCAAATCCTAAATTTATAAGTTGTCTTAAATTCATATGCGAAAACCTAGAATACCAAAAGAAAGGTTTCAACTCTTACGGCTTCACAAAGCTTGCAAGCAATGCAACGTTCTTCTCCTGTAGGATATCGCCTTAGGGCATGTTCACCACGAAAACGAGGGCTCAAAGGGCCCTTCTCAAAAGGATAATTGATCTGCAAAAATAAAAGATAGATGTCATAATTCACCAGGAAAAAAAAATGAAAAACAAACTTGGCAATGTGTGTTCAATGATACTTACAGTAACTTTTTTCTCAAAAAAGTACTTGAGCGTAAGCATCAGACCTCGAACCATTTCAGTGAGGAATAATGTGTTTATGCTTCGATCAAAAACTGCAGTAATTAGCAAAATGAGGCTATTATTTCAGACAGCCGAAAAATAATGTAACACCAGATTAAGAACAAACATAATGGTATTTTTCTCTTGAGAGGACGGTAGATTACCAGAACTCCAATCCTTGGAGATCTCCTTTGCAAGTTGCTCTCTTTCCTCATCCTCTGAAATTGGCATAATAAACAAGTACAAATTCTAAAAAATAACATCACAACATGATAAATCACCTAATACAGCATGATATTGAACACCACATGAACTGCAGAATATAAACCTTTTATAGTGGAGAAGTGTTGTGAAGTGGATCGCAGTCCATAGTAGGAAGAACCCTGCAATGCTTGCCCTGGTACAGCCTAAACACAAACCAAACAATAGAACGGTAAATCTTGTAACGTCCAATAGCTAAAAAAGAACATGATACAGGTATATATAAACCCAAGGGTTCTAATAAAGCTCTCCCAATAATTATGCTGAAATGAAATTTAATAGATGAAAAATGGAAAAAACTTAGTTTAGACTTAATAGATTTCATTTGGAAGTAGAGAAACAGAATATATATGAAATAATTGGAGCAGTGAACCTAAGATAAGAAACTGTGTTGAAGTGTATGCTAAACAATTGAGACATCAAAGATACTGATGGTGACAAAGTATGATAATTAGTTCATTTATTGGAAGGAGCAGAATCTAGTTCTTTTTTCTTGTGAAAAGGATATGAGTATGTTAAAGAAACAAAAAAGAGAAACAAGGAGGGTGGTCACGAAGACCAACCATGCCCAACAAAACACAGCAAACAGAAAAACTCAAACAAAACTAGGAGATATAACTAGTATTTTTAATCAAATATAA
Organism: Cydonia oblonga; assembly: GCA_015708375.1. Lineage (NCBI taxonomy): Eukaryota > Viridiplantae > Streptophyta > Magnoliopsida > Rosales > Rosaceae > Cydonia > Cydonia oblonga. The sequence continues at coordinate 7,016 of JADOBS010303765.1, read as the reverse complement.
TTGATTTGCAGAACTGATGCTCAGGAATTTGTGTGTAGGTCCAATGCCAAAGAACTCCGAAAAAACCATCAGTGGGTTTGATTTGAAGAACTGATGCTGAGGAATGAGGTTATTCTAAGTTTTGTAGATATCGAAAACCCATAAAATGGAAGTTTTGTTAACCCAAGGAAGAGCTGGGTTTTCTAAACCCATTCTCTGCTTTTGACATTCAAAAAATCAAAATGATTACCTTAAGTATTTGCTTTCGAACAGTAAAATTCAATCTGTGTCCTAATCACCTTCATTCCCAACATTTCCAAATACTTCTTCTGACGCCCATCTCATGGAATAAATTCCTAAAACCCCATTCCGAGAAGCAAACACACTCTAAATCTCAATAACCCAGAATTCCCCTATCTCCTATCATTTGCCCCACAATCCCCCTAATTCTCAGAGCAAATGACAATGCAAGGCATACTCAATTCTTCCATTTTTTTTTATGCCTTCCATTACCCGTAATTATACACCTCCATGTGAAAAAATAAGGTCAATAACACCACTCTAAATCATCTTTCCCATATGAAAAAAATGAGGTTAACAACACCAATCTAAAGCTCACAACATATAGCATTCAGAAACCAATAATTGTTCCAAAACTACATCAATTCTCAACGAAATTTGCTTCCAACCCTCTTTATAACTATTCGGTATTAAAACTTAGCTATTTAGAGTTCAAACTTTACAACTATCAATACAATAAAAAATAAGATTTTACAATCGATATAAGTTAAGAACAAAACCAGCTCAGTTTTGCTCAAACAAATCGATTAACGGTACAATGCTCTGATCCAAGAAATTTGGAAGGAGTAAAATAGTTGAGAAATTTAACTTCGATATGTGCCCAAAAACGAACATCAAGATTGGAGCGTTGGATTTTTAATTATCTAGGCTAATTTTCTCGGAAACCAAACGAAGGATAAGAAAAGGGGAGTTAGGGCAGAGGATAAACTCACGAGCTGTCTGGCGCGGAGAGCCTGGAGAGATTTCCGAGCTAGGATCGCAGCCATTGCCGGTGACGGCTGAGTCGATGGGTCTTCTTCGACGCGACTCGGGTTCGATTTGGGGACGTTGGGAAGGAGCAGGCCAGTGCCGATCAGATGGAAATGGGAACTTGATGTCCGGGTTATGGTACCAAACTGTGCGTTTTGCAAGGAAATGAGCACTGTGCCTGCGACCCGACCACTCAAGTAGTCCAATGAGGCGAGGGCCCAGAATAACTTGACCCGGCCCATCTGGAAAAATTTGGCCCAATACCGAAATTATATGAAAGGCCCAAATCAAGAAAATGGTGCCTTGAGAAACGAGTAGGGTTTGAGCTCTCGGCTTCCTCGACCTGCGGATTCGTTCAAACTTCAAACTCCACATCCTCCGAACAAGAAATGGCTTCCTTCTGCAGATCAGCTCTAATGGCGGGCTCAAGGTCCATAGCTCGCTCAAGAGCCCTCACCCAAACCTCCCTTAACTCCTTAAACCCCGCAGCCATGGCGTCCCCGTTTGCTTCGGCCACCAGAACAATTCCTTGCGCTACAAGGTACAGTCTTCTCAAATCCCTCCCACTCATTCAATTTTCACAATTACTATGGCTTCTGAAACCCAGTTTTAACAAATATCTGTTATTGTTATTGTGGTTAGATTCGCTTTGGTCTTGGGGTGCATGGAGTCAATGATGCCGCTTCACAGCGCCATTGCTTCTGCTCGGCTTACATCCAACATTGCCGTCGATTCCACCTGCTGGAGCTCCCTTTCTCTTGGTAACCCACTTACCCAATTTTTTTATTTTTCACTGAATTTTTTCTTGTTCAATTGTTTTGTTAGTTGCACGTATAGCTCTATATCGGCAATGAGGTATAGGGAGTGTTTTCTATTTCTTTATTGTGTGAAATAAATTGGGATTTGTTCGCTTTTTTGAATGGTTGAGTAGACAAAATGAAGAGCCAAAATCTCAACAAAGTTGTCCCTTTTCTCCATTATCCGTCTTTTCTGTCTTTCCTTTCGAGAATCAAAACTCGGATCGCTGTCAAATTTGGATAATAATTTTAAGTTTCTAGTGGACAAATGTGATTAATTCATTCTGGTCATTAACAAACAGCTCTTAAGCCAGGAGTTTACAAACAAATAGCTCTTCGTGGAGAAATTTAAGTCTATAGGGATGGAGAAATTTAAGCCTATTTTAGGTGACAGCGTTGTTTGTGTTCATTCTATTGCTTAGTACCAATATCCACTTACCAATTCCACTTACCATTGGCTTGCATATTGGTTCCTCCATCCCTTTTTCTTTTCCCTTTCCCATTGCTTTCTGGCAATTGCATAGTGTGAGACCCTAGACGTTCCTGAAAAATAGTTTCACTGTCTTGAATGTTTACATGCTAGTGTGCGCATTGATATTTACTTCAATACCTTTCTAAGGTAGACGGCCAAGGACATTTTCTGTGTTTTTCGTTCAATCATACTGCTTGTGTTAGTAAGTGATTTCGGCTAGTTTGAATGACGCTAAACTTGGGATTTGCCTATCCTTCAATTTAGGACTTAGGGATAGTTAAAATCAGGAGTTTACAAACAAATAGCTCTTCGTGGGTTTCAAAGTGACCGATGACTAATAGAGAGAATTGAGATAGTCCCTTAGGGATCGCCCTGATGTCTAGGAAATCGGTTTTCTTCGAGGTGGTTCTAAGTTCTAGCCACATTAGTGGCTCTTGTACTCTCTGATTGTTGCCAGTTATTTGTAAGTACAAAATGTTCCCACCGATGATAGTTGGACGAGAATATCTTATTGTACTGTCTGTTTTGAATGATGCAAATTGCTTAATTACCTTATTCTTTATGCTATTACTGCATAGTATGATCACCTGTGAAGGCTTATGTTCAAATACTCTCCAATAAAACCAAATGACGGGGTTAAAGCACCTCCACCCAAACTACTCAAACTTTTGGTACTTCAATTGTGTGATCTTTTACCTGTGCTTATTTGGTAAATAGCAATAGCATGATTTCTGTTAAATGAGTTCAAGCTCGGCTAATTATAAATTATTCTTGGATAGGGCTTCTCGACCGAAGCTGAGTATGACCCAAATTTAACCAGGAAACCTCATCCCGGTTCGTTCAAGTTGTACTGTACTGCTCTCCTCCAATGGCATATAAGTTTCTACTTGATGAAGCGATATCAGTGATCAATTTTGTTTTTGCTTAAACTGTGGTATACACTGATTGTGATGGCGTACTATGTAATGCTTGGCCTGAAGAATCAATGGACTATCAACCTAGAACAATAGGAATGATACATGTGAATCATGTGATGCATGAGCTTATTAATTATTTGGGTTGAGGGCCTTCTATTTGGTCATTGGAAGTGTGACGGCAGAGTTGTTTTCATTATGTGCCGTTAAGGCGGAAAGAGTGGCCTTCGAGCACATATATTACATCACCGCATCTATCGCTCATAGAGAAATTGTGTCGATATCATTGCTGGTAATAAAACATAGTGGCATGTTATTTATACACCCATTTTTTTACAATATTGGTGATCTTCCTTTATTGTTCTGCACATAATTTATGTTTCTCAATTAAGTGATCAAGTGCACAGTATAGAGTAGTGTGATATAATGTGAGTATTCAATCCGCTTCAATCGAGCACAAAATAAGAACGAAAAAAGAGAGCCTCGTTCTCCTGGTAAACAATTTAAAATTACTTACGGTTGGATTTGTTATCAAGAATTGTGACTAAAATGTTAAAGACACATTTATTTGTCACCGTTGATATCAAATCAAAGAGTAAATAACTGAATATTATGTTCATCGTGTCACCTAGAGAACTACTTTCCTTTTTTTTTTTTTGGGAAAAAAGAATGAAAGATATGACAACTCATGTAGCAAAGCAACATGTCATGGAAGGCTGGCCACGAGAAATATGGTTGGAGCCCACAGGTAAAGGCAGACTTATCACGAAATCCTAGTCCATGGTGATGGGTGGGTTTGTAATTTGACAAGATAGATGTACAATTAGCAAGTGGGAAATTTTTGACCATTGATTAGATTCGGGCCAAACGTTTGAAAAGAAAGGTTTGTGAAAAGAAAGGTTTGATCACTACATCCACAAACCTTAATGCATAAATTCACTCTATGTACTTAGGAAAATGTTCTTCGTCGGTTTATACGTTTGACAAGTAAACATTTCCTACGATTGACAATGTAACTGTTGTAGCTTTGCAAGAAAAGAGTGCGCAAAAATTTGTATAATACCTAAAAATGATCTTTTTCATTGTGAGATAGCTCGAACTCGATAATTTATTCGTACGGTAAAACTAACATTTGTATCAAAGAAACGTATTCTGTAACACCACTTTCATAGAGAAGAGCTGCTTGTATTGACGAGTCATGTTTTTATTAGAGAAAAGCTACTTGTATTGGTGCAGTATTGTAGTGTGCCTAACAACCTCGTTTATTGGACATCGAATATGAATATATAGGACGAGATAAATGTTTAATGCGTTTTTGAACTAAACAAGCGCCGATTTAATTGAACGGATCGAAGCCGCTTAAAGCTTGCAAGAAAAAGAAGTGGAAATCCAAGTAGCCTATGGTTGAATTTTTTTCATCATTAGATATTACAAGATCCTCCAACAGATTCACAAATCAAAAAGTAGTTTTGGACGTCCCCTTCATTACGTGAGCACTTGTGAACCAGCGTGCATGCTTTCTCTCTCCCTCTTTGCTTCCAGGATAAGATCTCTTCATCTGAGGAAATATCAAATACATACCCACCCTACTTCCGATAAACAAACACTGATCTTCTCATCCCAAATCCCCAATTTACAATTCCAAAACTAAAATTAAGAGAAACCCATTGTTCTTTATCAAATTTGACAACTTGGGTTGGTCTTAATTTCTGTTCAACAATTTTTTTTGAAGTAGAAAGAAGGGAATAAATCTTCCACTTGTAGCAAGCTTTTAGCTTTATTTCTCTGCTGCTACTGCTTGTAAGTTTCCAAGTTCAATCCTTTGGCTTTGTCTGCATCTCTTTGTATGAATCTCGTTTTGATTTCGATGTGATTTTTGACTAACCTGAGACCCAAAGAATTTCTCATTTTTCTCCAATATTTTAAGGCTTCTGGTGTTTTTCTTCTTTTTTTTGCAATTTTTTTTGCCCATCTTATCCTTTCTTTTATCCTTTTTGTTTTTGCTTTGGTTTGTTTTCTTCTTCCTGCTCCTCTTGCTCTGTGATCAATAGCTTTTTGTTCCTCAGTTGAGTTCTTGCAGAAAAACTTGCTTATAAGTTGGTTCTGTGCTTCTGTTACTATAAAAAAAAAAAAATCAATCTCTTTATTTTGATGATTTCTTGCAGAAAAAATAGCTTTTATGGTGAGTTTTTGTGGAACAAAAAACTTGGTTTTTTTTGCTTCCTCTATATCCTTCTGGAAAATGGTTTTGTTCTTGGGAATTGGGTTCTTCTATGTCACTGGTTTTGCTCTTACCTTCTCTCACAAACCGAAACTTGTTTCGTTTCGAGTAAATTTCTCTTTTCACTAGTCGGTCAGGTTTCTGTTGTTTCCATGTTGCATATATTGCTTTACTTTGATTTCGTCATACCTTTCTCGGCCTTTTCGCTAATTTGATGTGGTTGATATAGATGCAGGTTCCTTGTGCTCAGAGGGTTTACATCTACATGGGCTATCTTCATTCATCTGCTCAACTGAGGCAGTGAGGTAGAAGGAGGATTTGGTTGTGGAAAATTGAAACATTGAGGATCATGGGAAATTTGTATGAGGCATCAAATGGCCACATGGTTGTGAGACAATCCAAGGTCTCACTGCCCTGGCTTGATGTAAGAGTCTTTTATGTCAGAATTAGCAAATGTGAGATTGATGATTCCGCTCCGGAGTTCCTCACAGTAAATCACATTCCATTGGATCCTGATACCCTTCTTGAAGTCAATGGTGTTAGAACTAGCATCTATTCAGATGGGGCGACAACCCTTCTTCGAAGGGATAGGTTAGATAAGAAGTCCGAAGAAGCTACATTTGTGAGCACTGACAGTATAAGGATGACTGGAAGTATGAAGTTTGAGGTTTTCGACAAGGATGTTGTGGTCTTATCTGGCGTTCTAGAACTGTGTAATGGTAATGGTTTCGTTGCGGAAACAGATCATCATGGTCAGAGATGGAGCATGAGTTGTGAATCAGATATAGTTGCAAGCACTGGCTTCTTTAAAGGAAGGCAATTTATGGGGCCAGAGTCTGCTTCGCCTTTGATTGAGGTATACATTGCCGGGTCCTTCTCGGGCACTCCAATAATTTTAACGAAGACTTTACAGCTCCGTCTTTGGAAGAAGCATGTGAGGAAAGGGTTGCTGGATTCCATACCAGAGTATGAGGCAACTGAAGACCAGAAAAACAATCCTCCTAGGTTCGCTTTTCAGGTACCTCCTTTCGACTGAGTGTTATTCATGCTTTATGTATTTCATGTTTGAGTTTGAGTTGCCTTGCTCTCTGTTATAATAGTGTTTCTTTACCCACGGTCATGTCTGATGCCAATGCCACTCTGCTTATTGCTCAGTGATCCTGCGATTCACCTGTGAAACTTTCTTATTGCTTAAGCACCGAAAAAGTAAGTAAATTGTTGCGTGTTAGATCCACTGGCTAGATAACGAATTGTTGCAGTGGCACAGGCTCATGTTGTGAAGCTAAAGGTCAACAGAACAAAACTCATTTTATCATCTTATATGTTCTCGAGTTGTTTATGTTAAGAGATATATGATATTCCTGTGCTTTTTGCTGTCAGCGGATTCTTCGAACTCAAAATTTGCTGATCAATCAGTAATCTAACAAAAGGAACGGCTACTATGTTAGGTGATAAGACAATGCTAATCTAGTACCTCAAAGTACACTGAAAGTCTCTCTTGTTTACTTGTCTTGGAGGTCATATTGCGTATCATGCATACCTGCAGGACTGAATTCATTGCTTCTTTTTGAAACCCTTCTGTG
>JADOBS010303764.1:0-24147 GCA_015708375.1 Cydonia oblonga | reverse complement strand
TCCGGTCACCTAGATCAATCATTAACTTTCCGATTTAACTCTCTTTCAGATCCATTTCACAACCAACTTTCATATAAAATATACCAAATTGAAGCTGGGAGTGACAAGATTACGATTCTACCTGAATTGAGGCCAAAAGGTGGTCGAATGTGGCCGGAAAATGGCCTGGAAGTCTCGGCCTGTTTGGGCTTCTTCGAATTGGAAAATAATATAATATTAATAATTAAATAATTTATAGATTATTAAATAATAAAATATAATAAAATATTAATAATTTATAGATTAATAATTTATAGATTATAATAAAATAATAATAATAAATATTAGAATTTGTAGATTAAATAATATAATATTAGAATTTGTTATTATCCAGCTTCTTAGTCCAACACTGCACCAAACGCTTCATTAAGTTAGTCCAGCTTAGTCTAGTCTAAACCAGTCTAGCTTAGTTCTTGAAGCTAGTCCAGTCCGAGATAATCCGGCTCAACAAACGCACCAAAGAATCAAACATTACAAAGGAATAACCCTAGATCTAGAAATACCAAGCTTATCAGCAGCCAAGAGGCATACAAGCTTGTGGCCACGGAGGTGATTCTTTATTTCCAAAGGGAAAGAGCCAAATATTATCCTTAAGATAATAAATCAGTAGGGTTATTAGCTAAGTGGCCACGGGCCACAGAGGTGCAAAAACTTAGCCTAAATATAGGCTAAAGTAAAGGGATATATTCCAATCACTCGCAGTGTAGCCACAGCCAGAAAACAGTAGGATACTGCAGTCAGCAGCCTTATGAAATATCTTTGCTGATACTTTAGGGGACGTTTGTTTGCCCTCACTAAGTGAGACTAGATTAGACTGGACTAACTGTTAGTCCAATACTGTGTTTGTTCCCTGCTGGGACTAACATTAATGAGACTAAAGGGGACTAACATGGACAAAACTCTTCACTAAAAGGTCTTAGCGAGACCCCCCAATAACCATGAGACTAGCTAAGACTATCATCTCTCTCGTCCTCGTCATGCTCAATGACCACTTCCGACACTCCTCGTTATCTCCAGTCACCTAGATCAATCATTAACGTTCCGATTTAACTCTCTTTCAGATCCATTTCACAACCAACTTTCATATAAAATATATCAAATTGAAGCTGGGAGTGACAAGATTACGATTCTACCTGAGTCGAGGCCAAAAGGTGGTCGAATGTGGCCGGAAAATGGCCTGGAAGTCTCGGCCTGTTTGGGCTTATTTGAATCGGAAAATAATATAATTTTAATAATTGAATAATTTATAGATTATTAAATAATAAAATATTAATAATTTATAGATTAATAATTTATATATTATAATAAAATATTAATAATAAATATTAGAATTTGTAGATTAAATAATATAATATTAGAATTTGTTATTATTCAGCTTCTTAGTCCAACACTGCACCAAATGCTTCACTAAGTTAGTCCAGCTTAGTCTAGTCTAAGCCAATTCAGCTTAGTTCTTGAAGCTAGTCCAATTCGAGATAATTCGATGTAACAAACGCACCATTAGTGAAACAATAGATCAGATACCAGGTTTAAATGATGCACACAACAACAAGAGACTATCAGATACCAAATCTGGTATTACAGATAAGGAACATGGCACAATTGAGTCAATATTCACACAATATATAATATCCATCATCGTCGGATTAGAAAGTTAAGAATTAATTAGAAGCACATAATATTTTGCGATCACGAGGCAGGCTACGTATGCAGCTTATGGTTCACTCCACATGTTGGCCTGTTGGGACGTGGTGAGAAAAAATTATGTATTTATCCTCTTTTTTTGTTTGTATGTGCTTTTTTGTCAGTTAATATAGTTGGTCCAAAAACGTGTAGTTTTCATATTGGTGTGCATCAATATTTGAGGGACCATGAGTCACGATGGCCATTGGAGACACATGATGGCAGTTTTCTTCATTGGCAAAGGACCCCAGAACCTCTCTCCGTCACTTTTGCCCTAGATACGTTATAGGCTCGCAAATATTAATGGGGTCGGATGGGCAAATATTTACATGCAAGGGTTGATATGTAGTTTTGATTAATTGTGAGAACTACCAAATCAAATGAACCATCTAATCTTGACAAAATTTAAATCAGATTTATAACATTTGTTTCTTGAGCTTAAACTTTATCTCCTTTTGGTTTGAAATGATTACATGCATCTGAAGTATATTATCAATAGAATTCATCTTAACACGTTGTTGGAATTAGAAAGGTAAGCGCTTTCAGAGAATTAAAGGAGTTTTTGACGACGTTTAAAATAATAACCATATGTATATATCATTGATCCATGTGGCATTATTTCATTGGTTAAATAGTTATGCTTGTTAGATGGATTGAGTTTGTTAGAGTAAAGTTATCAGAAAGGGTAATTGAGTCATTTGCACTATGGATTAGTTTACTACAAAAGGTGGTTGTAAGATTCATTCACTGTATATTGTGATACTTGTTCTTCTGAAATACACAAGCTTTCTCTTCATTTTTCTTGCATTTCAATCCTTCTGCTTCCATTGTCCCTTCTGGTTTTTCATAGTTTCATAGGTTAAACTATGAAACTATGATGCACTTAGATTTTGTTAAAATTTTAACATCTTTCTAATTAAAGCTCAACAAAATGCTTAACTATGGTTAGAAGTGACTTCAAAATATTTTTTCCAATTGCTTGCTCAAATATTATAATAACTTCGGCTAAGAATTAAGCAAAATTGGAGAAATTCTAGCTTTTAAACTTGGTCTAATATATAGAATACATATAAAATATACTCCTCTATATTCCTATCTGCTACTGTTTCAATATAAGATGTTTCTTTCTGCAGGCTCTGATCATGATTCATGATGACAATGAGCACCATAGTAGATTATAACATAACGGTCCTTTTCTTTCAAACCTGGGAGAGATGTTTCTTTCAAACTCTGGCCCATGACCTTGACGGAAAAACAGGTTTTTAATGGCTTCTGGTATATGGGTTGGTCATTCATCACACTCTTCTAGAAGCGGATCCCGAGTCTTTTCTTGCTGTTCCGGGACAACGAGAGTATGGAGGACAGAATTAGCAGAAATAGAGTATTTATGTATAGGTCAACTCAAGAGAACACACACTTATATATATTTTAGGGGACGCTACCAACCTTCTCAGTCGAACTTAATTTTCCATTTTACTTTCTTAATTCTTATTCTCATTCTGCAATGGTGTATGATGATTAATAACCACTACTTTCTAGCTAGCTCGCTCACTTACTAAAGGTTAACTCTACAGAAAATCAATGATAAATCGTTCAACCACTAGATTCACGTTGTTAAAATTTTGAAAACATGGTTTGTCTAAATGAAAAGGTTGCTCACATTCTTCAAATTTTAAATGTTGGCCTCTTGCTACCCCAGCACCTTTTTCTTTTCCTTTCACTTTTTTTGTTTATAACAAAATAACCAGATATTTTGTGTAGGGCTGGCATGGTGAACAGACTGAGCCCTCTAACCAAAAAAGGAAAGAAAATCCTTCTGGCCCAGCTTCATTAATTTAAATGATAGGGTCGATTTCATTAGAAAAGACCAAACCACTCCATAGAAATCAAGGGCTTTACAGAGGCCTGGTAGGAGATAGGGAAGTGGGAACAAAGGCCATACTGTGTTATATAGGAACCCAATTAAATTATCCATGTAAGTCCAACAATGCTAAGCCCATATGCTTGGGATTTAGATAAAGAGAGTTTTAATAAAACACTCCCGGTACTATTTACTTTTAACGAAAAAATCATTTTTTTACTTTTAACTGTCACTATTCACTATACCTTTAAAAATATTTTTTCGTTAAAAGATAAGTTTTTTTAAACTTTTCATTAGTTTTCCTTTAGATAAATTGAAGTGAATTTCAAGCTTTATAGCATTTCTTCATCAGCGTATCATTTGTTTAGAGATTTATAATACCATCACTCATTAGGAATGCTATAACATATGATAAAGAATATAATAGGACAAAAAATTATTGTTGTCAAAGATCGCGACACGCGCTTAGACGATTCTTAGACATTTTTTGAAACGAGACTTATCATGAGATTCACATCAATCAACGGTTTACAGTCGTTCACGCGCGCATGTAATAAGTGATTGACACTCTTTGGTGGCAATGAACAACACTATTGGATGTTACAAAACACACTCTTCTCTATTTCTAGCATTTCAGTTAGTTTTTTCTAAAGTGCTACTAATCAAGTATTTCTTTATATCAATATTAAGCATGTCCCAAGTTGTTAATTGAGCAACAAACTAGCAGGTAACACCTTCAGTCTATCTTGATATGTCACCCTGATGTAGGTCCTAATCCAACCTCTGTGGTAGGCCCTGGAACCTGAATTCCTGAAGAGAAAAGTAGGGTCATTCACTGTTGTAAAGGATTGAGATTAAGATATAGCTTTTACACAAAATAATTATTGAGATTTGTGTAACTCATCATTTTGGTTCTTGAGATTTGAAATCAATAAAAGTGATCCTTGAGTTTGTCCATCATCAATCATTTTGGTTATTCCTTGAAAAATTATGTTAAATAAGGATAAATGACAAAAATAGTCTCAATGTAATAAACAATAGGCCAAAAAGATTTGACAAAAATTGAGGATATTTTTGCTGTTTTATCTTCATTTAATGAAAATTTCTTTAGGAATGACCAAAATGATTAATGGTGAATAAACTCAGGGACTACTTCTATTGATTTCAAATCTCATGATCCAAAATGAAGAGTTATGAAAATCTCAAAAACCATTTTGACTAAAAAGCCTTAACATAATAAGATGTGTTGCCGGCCTAAGCAAGAAAAAATTGGATAATATATACATCTACAAATATAATATATATATATATATATATATATATATAAAAGATCATCATATTCATAGGCCCATGCATAATGCATTATTTGCGTGTCGAAAAGAAGTCTCTTGTTCTGCATGACTTGGGACACTTGGAATGAATAAAAGTCCCTTGAGAAATAATCATCTGCAATTCCGTTAACAAAAGTTGTATACTTCAGATCAGAATTACCTACCAGAGTTGTTTACGTACGCAACATGCATGTCACAGACTCACAAAAGGAGACGAGTGGTGAGTTTGGTGAATAGGAAGACATTGGCTAGCTAGCTGAACCCATTACCTCTGCCAGCTCCCCCAGCTGGTGGTTAAGTTTTAGTTATTAGTTGGTTGCGTGCGATCCAATTTCAACAAGACCATATTTGTGACAGAGGTCTGGTCCCAACTCAACCAACAAAAATCATGACATGAAAGGGTTTAACCCAAGTAGCCAACTTCTCCTATAAGGGAAAAATATATTTTGGTTAGGAAAATGGTAGGTAGTGAGACTGCAACAAAATTTCCAGCAATTTAGTATTGAACGGAATTAAAACAAAAAACCCTAGTTGTAGACCTGTAAAACTATTGAGCTATGTGAAAACAGAGATAGGAGGTGTAGGAGTTGGTTAGTTGAATAACTGGACTGAAATTTGGAGTGCAGTAGTTTCAACTTTCAATCTCATTTAGGAAAGTTGAGCAGCTAGAATATAATATAACTAACCAAGAATGGAGAAATTAATTAGGGTTATGGGTCATGATATTGGGCAATTAGTAGCAATAGTCCCCTTTTGACAAATGGTTGAACTTTTAATCCCACTTTAAAAAATTGCTTTTGTGATCAAATTTGGTTGTGAAAAGTGTCATTCATTCATTAAAAAAGTGAAAGTACGCAGCGAAATACTAACAACACTCAGCGACACTCTCTTTATCAATTTGAACTACCCCAGTTAACCCACTCTTTCTATTCCCTAAAATCACGACTCTTCACCCTTGTTTCTCTTCCATCAGTTGCAATGGGCCGTCTAACACCTAAGAGGCGCCATCGCTGGTCTTATTCTCTAGAACCCATCATTGTCTTCATTCCATAACCACCCCCTTCACAGTCGCCGCAACCCCTTTGACAACCGTCAGAGGTCATTTCTCATTAATTTTTTCACCGCTATAAATCCCTAATCCCTTCTAGCAAGTTTGAATTTCGATAAATTTGTGCAAATTTTGACTGGATTAGGCTTGCTAGACGCGTGTCCTTAATCCAGTTGAATTTTGCACGAATTTATCAAAATTCAAACTTGCTAGAAGGGATTAGGGTTTATAGGGATGAGAAAATTAATGAGAAATTACCTCTTAATTGAAAGCTTCCCTCCTCTTTGGTTATCTCCTCCGAACTCTGAAACAAGGGCCAACTGCTTTCTGCATCAGTTTGGAATCCCGCCTTTGAGGTTTGGATGTTATAGCTCCGTTGTGCGAGATGTAAAGGTCAACGCTACTTTTCACAATCAAATTTGATCACACAAGTAATATTTAAAGTATGTAATAAAAAACACCACCTATCAAAATGAGACTATTGCTGCTAATTACCCCATGCTATTTTACTAAATAATTATATTAAGAGTTCGTTAAAACTTCAATTAGTGTACCTAATACTAATTAGAAATAGTTGGCAAGTCAAATAATGACAAAATCAAATCATTAACTATTCAATAAGGATAATTTTGTTTGTTAAGTTTTGGTTGATTATATTACATCATTGTCACATACTTCTTTTTCCGTTTTCAACCGTTTCTGGGCCCCATTACTATTTAACATGTTTGAGAGAACCACAAAAACCCTTGTCACACGGATTTAATTTGGATTCTGGCCAATGAAATTTTTTGTATTAAATTGACAAGGGCGGCAGTGATGTGGCTGTCCAAATTGGTGTTCTACGTGACGGAATAAATCTTGCATGTTGTGTAACTAAATTATAACATTAATATCATACGTAAAAAATTTAAATAAAAAAAAAACATGACAACATAACATATGATTTTAACATCAGTTATTCATCATATGTAAGATTGTGAATTTGACAACGTAATAAGGTAAACTGACTTTTTTTAAGACCTTAATATATTCCTCGATATTACCTTTGCATGCTTATTATATTATATGATTTCTTTTATTAACAAACTTGACTTAATTTAATATTAATTGAAGTACAGTTTTGTGGTTGTCCAAAACCAGATTGAGGATAACATGGAATAAGTGATAAACATTAAAATTTCGATGGCTTCTGCTAATCAACATCATTTTCGCTTAATTTATATGACCTCTAATCGCATCATAAGACTCACTGATGAGTCATGATATTGAAAATTAGACTCGTGTGGTCCTAGTTCAAACTCGATTCTGATGTACCTAAGCTATAAATTCAAAACCCTTCTAGATGAGGTGCACTTTTTTTCTTTCTTTATTTATCTTTTTTTTAATCGTAAATTTAATTAATTTTCTTCTCTTTTTGGTCCTATTTTCTCACACAATATTAATATGAATACTATCACCACAAAAAATATAACATACATACAAAATAATTGTAAGTAGAAAATCGTAAAACCGTTTTATGAAGAGATGGATCAGATGGGCACACTCACTAGGGTTTGGTGAGATCGACTTTTTACGTGAGGAGGCAACACTAACGCCTTATCCCTTCGCGAATGACCAAAGTTACCTCAAACGTCCCATATGAGCCGACTACTAAGGCATATCTGGACACCATGGGGCACACAAAAACCTACAATTTTGGTAACTACCAATCAAGATAAGCCTCAACGTACGAAACGTGGCAAACTAATCCGAACAAGCCAGAAACTGCCTGCCTTGGCCCTTTTCCATTTGTTAATTGGGTGAACCTTAAACAATTTGCCTTATCATTGAAACTTATCATATCCTCCCTAGGACGACTTTCAGTCGTAGTTTATGTTTCATTTGTATGGCTCACAAAGATAATCTTATGTGTAACTGAGTGTACAATTTTATGCGACTGAAACTTAAATTTGTGTTATTAGCTTAAATATTATAAAGAGACTTGTACATAAATAAACTTCGGGGGATATTTTATCAAGCAATTTTCTTATTGTTTTAAGTGAAAATCTTAAATATTATAGTTAAATTATACACCTATCGAAAATAAATTGATGTTATTGAGATTAACTGACAACAATGTACAAAGAAAGGCTAGAATATCTCCCATCTATTGAGATTAAATTGTATCTTCATATTATCATCCTATTGATCATCATCACACAGTTGCAAATTTGCAGTTTTATTGGATAAATTTGTTAGGTATTGGCTTGTGTTTTTGAGAAAAGCTAAGTTGATCGTTTGTATTTGGTAATCAAGTTGCCATGCTTATTCAATACTTTGTAAAAGGAGATAAGCAAAGCCACTGGATGTGGATGAGAAGTTGGATATTGCTTCTGAGCTTCAAATTAATAAAACGTAACGCTCTCAACTTCATGGACACGATGGGTCCGACCTAGAGAGGAGATGGATAAAGAAAAGAATATCATCGATAAGTAGTTATCTAAAATTTTAATTAAAATAATAGTTATGTTTTTTTTCTCTCAAATGATAGAATAAAAAAAAAAAAAAACATACTCATTTTTCTACTGTAGTCAATCTGGATATATAGTAAATAAAAATCTAGTAAATTAACAAGTGACCATATTTCCTCGGTGGTAAGATGAATGTCATTTGATATGGATTTTTTACCCAATAAAAAACATGTGAATGACAAATTTAATTTTTTTTTTTCTTGGGAACCAGTTGATGGGTTCGCTACAACAGTTTATTTCGAGAATCGAGACAACTCACAAAGGTATTTTAGCATCTTTTTAATCATCATTATGTAATTCATCAGCATCAGAAATCTAACCCAATATGTATTGTGTGAAATAAAAGTCTAAAATTTGTGGTTAACTATTGGATCATCTTGTAGTAGTTGAATTATAATATTAATTATGTTGATAGGAAAAAGTAAATGAATCAAGGGTAGTACAACATTATGATAATATATAGAAGCTTCGGGACCCGCCAATTATAGGTTTTGCTGCGTAAATGAAACTGCATGGCAGGATAGCCAACCATATCTCAACGTACTCCCTTTTGGAAAAGGTTATTCGCCGGATCTTTTTCATAGGAATCTTATGATTGTGATCGTTAATCATACATTGCCCGATTAAAAATTATTTAAAATTTAAAATTAAATATAAATAATATCTAACAAAAATTGACCTTATAATGTTTAATAAACGGTCACGATCACGGAATCTTTGGAATCCCCATGAAAGGATCCTTTTCCCTCCCTTTAAACTGAAGTTTCTTTTCTTAAAGAATTTTTTCAGTTATTGGTTTTCGTTGACGTAATTAACTGCAAGTGCAAACAGATAAAGTGATAAACAAATGTAAAACAAAACTAAAGTAAAAGTGTTTTCATCACTGAACCTAAAGGCATTAGCTTCTTTTTACTTCGAAGTGGTATAATTAGGAAAAAAATTAAGCACGTCCAATTTTTTTTTTTTTTTATTTTTTTGCGTCACTTAGTAGTACGGTCTAGTGGTATTTATCTTTACATGTAAGTAAGATGTCTTATGTTCGATTATCGTCGAATGCGAATTTGAACCACTAACTCATTGTAAGGCTAAACTCACTCCCTCCCTCTTAGTGTAGATAATATTATTTCTTCCAAAAAAAAAAAAACTTTTCTTTGCAGTTGGTCTGTGAACAAAAGACATTTTTTATTTTTATGTCAAGCTTGTACTATTAAGTGACTTTTTATAACTCTCTTGATTTAAGAGACTGATTACAATATTTATATGTATTTAATACGATCATTATTTGATGATAAAATATTATTTATGTGAATATATGTATTTAATACAATCAATATTTGACAGTCGATATGATAATTATATTGAGTACATGTAAGTATTGCGGTCAAATGCGTTGAGATCTAAATTGACTATTTTTTCTTCGATTAAGTTTACCCAAAAACAACCGTGAACTAAGTGAGGATCGTAGAAAGATGAATCTCATTGCGTATGATTAGAGGAAGACAAAAAAAATATTTTCACGGCTCGCTTTTCGATCGTTTGTCTAGCTAAGTAAAGTATCATGCATTTAGCTCTTATCTCTTTTACATTAATCTACTCATCCATTTTTGAAGATAGAAAAAATAGGTATGTACTATTTACATACCCATTTTTACTTCTCATACACTCTTCTTAATTTTTGGGTTGTCAGGTTGTCACATCCCGCCCTGGGATGTGGTGGCGGTCACATTCCGGCCCGGGCCCCGACCATATCTTGGGCTTGACTTCACCGTAGCAAGATATGATCCGCTTTGGACCCCGACAACGCCTTCACGGTTTTGTTTATAGGAACTCACACTAGAACTTCCCAGTGGGTCACCCATCTTGGGATTGCTCTCGGGCGCTCACTTAACTTTGGAGTTCCGATAGAACCTGAAGCTAGTGAGTTCCCAAAAAGCCTCGTGCTAGGTAGAGATAAGAATATACATATAAGGCTTACATGATCTTCACCCTTGGGCGATGTGGGATCTTACACAGGTAATTAAAAAAAATCAATTACCAAAACTTAACAAAGGTATATAGAAAATAAAAATAAATGTGTGAATATCAATATCCGAATAATATTCCTTTCCTTTTCTTTTTTTTTCTGAATAGTGGTGAGAAATGCATAGTACGTACTTAGAAATTATATCACCACACTTGTTTTGTGCATTAACCTAAATCATACCGTGATCTGAATGGCATGATATGCACGTCATGAATTAAGTTAATTGGGTAAAAAATAATATTTATGTCATTATTTGACAATTTTATTTTACATATGCGATATTTCACGATAAATTCATTGAAATTACAAGAAGGGTCAAATTTATATGTAGGAGAAAATCAAACTACTTTAATCTTTAACTAATTTGATTAAGCCCAAATCTACAAAGGGAAAAATAAAAATTCCACCCGTTTGCTTAATTACTAATTGGTGACTATATATTAATGTACAAACAAATTTGAAAATTTGTATATCATATACCGAATTTGTTAGGGTTAGAGTTGTAGAGATAAGACAGAATATCTATTAGGGCTTGAGCGTCGGCATGCCATGAGAATCAAATGAGTATTTTATTCATAAATTTTGGTGCTACAATAAATAATAATCTGCATATATATGATACATAATGGGTGGAATTTAAGCGATCTGCATTGGACCGATCTCGAGGTAGCTCAAAGAAGATATTTAAAAAACAATTACATATTTAAATTTAAGCAATTGACCTTATTTTTATTTGTATTTTGTTGAAAAAGGAGACTCGTTGCATTGTGTTAAAAGTCTTAAACTAATTGGTTCAGTGGTAGGTTACTAGTCACCAAATCAAAGTTCTATTGTACAACAACCGGCCTCCATAATTATGTGTCCACTTTGTTTTGAGAAACTTCCTCTGTGCTCCATTAAGTAGGCATCAAAGCAAAAGCCAACCAACTGATTGCAATATTTGTTACAATCTTGAGAAAGAAAGATGCTAGTTTTAAGAAAAGTTTGATGATATTTTAACAACAAATCAAAATCGCTTACGCATGCATAGATAATTGATATGGAAAAATCATTTTAAGAATAAAATCTTTATTTTGGAACCTAGGTTGTTTTTTACCACATAAATGATATAAGGGCAAATTCTTTCGACAAAGTCTATCTTCAAATGGCACTGTAAGAATCCAGGGGGAGCTAAATTCTTACAACAATTAATACTAAAATTTGGATTTTTTTTTCCCGGTAACAAAACTTAGGGGGAGATTGATTACTCTCACTACCAGCGCCAAGACATATCTACAACGTTGAGCCCAAATAACTTACGCATGACACCTAACTGCCAGCTGCCACCAGTATGAATTTACGTAAGACACCAAAGATGACTGCTGACAGCAGGACTCAAACCTTGAGGGGACGACACACAAAGACAAGACCTTACCAATTGAGCCAACCGTCATGGGCTAAAATTTGGTAATTTCATGATTAATGTAAGTAATAGAAACATCAATTATTTCTTGATATATAAAACAATTTTAAATATTCAATATTCAAATTAGACCAACAAACATTGTTGAGTTTGTCTCATAAGATTTGGGGATTGATGTATTTGTTTGTCTCATAAGGGTTGGGGATTGATGTATTTGTTAGTCACTTGCAAGCTTCATCACCTAGCATAACGATAATAGTTTGAACTTTGAAGGTTAAATGGAGAAAAAATGGGAAGAAAACAAAATTTCCATGCAACATCGATGGCACACGTGTCGGACCACGATCGGTAGCTAGCTTCAATGTCCAGAGTGGACGCTGGAAATTCTTGTTCTGGAGTCAAAAGTATAACAGCATCACGGCTTGCAAGCTGCACATTAAATATGTGGCAACTTGATCTTGATACTTTCCGACAAGTATGACCAAAAGTAAAGTAATTTATTTTAATCTTCAAAGAGTGAATAGTATTGAGCACCGTCGAAGTAAGGTGATTCTTGTATTTTCCTTGAAGCTTAATTCTACTATTGTCTTGTGACTTTTGTACGGATATCAATTTAGACTTTTCCGTGAGGGTAAATGGAAAATCAAGCTTAAAGTCATGAAAACCAACAAACATATTTGTTGTTTGTCGATTCTTGATAAATTCTCGTATGTTATTGGTTGTATATGATCTTGTGTATATCGTTTCCATCACCTGAAAAGTATAAATACATGATTATATATATATGATTGGTAACAAATTTTCTATTGATTCCTATTTTTTTTTTTGGAAAAAATAATGATAAGCATGAAACACACATTTTTTTTTTTTTTAAGGTGATAAAGGATTTTGTTGATAATTGACGAAATGAACTAATATTGAGAGCATGGATAAGAAGCGGCCTTGAAAAACCTCATCCTAAGTAATCCACATAAAAAAAAACTGAGCAACTCATGCTAGAAACAGAACAGATCACGTTAAAGTATAACCATCAAACACACAACTCATTAACTAAGAAAAGATATTGGGTGAATGATGATTAAATAAAAATAAAATAAGAAAAACAGAAATCGGATTGGATAATTTAAGACAAATAAAAGGAAAAAAATCGATCACCTTATCCTATAACAAAAAATTGGAATCCTTCATTTTTAAATGTCTAATTATCCTTCATTTTTAAATGTCTAAATATATACATGAAAAGGAAATCCTTATCCATATTAATATGGTTTAGTAGTGTTTTGAATTATTTACTAATTTCTTTTGTTTGGTCCCAAAAGGGAACAATTTTTAATAGATTCGTTTGCCGGCATGGATAGCCCCATGCAAAGCTTTTCTTCAAATGTCTTGATGAAATTGACACATCAATTTACAAGTTGAGTAACATCTCTATCAAATGAAAACTTCATATTTCAAATCACATTTCCTTATTTTTAGCAAACAGAAAAAGGAAATTGAATGGATAAGCTCAAATAATTTCATAAATTATTAAAACTGAATCAAAAGTTCTTTTGATTGTCTTGATTTCGCGAGAAAATGCTTACTCTTGTAAAAAAAAAAAATTCAGGCCGTTTAAATTAGTTTGATTTGGACGTTTTGACGGTTTTTTGTCAATTCTTATAAAAGTTTCATCAAATGTCATTGATAGAATAACATCTTAGTTAGGATTCCGTGTTCCACATGTATATACAATACTTAAGCATAAATTAGAAAGTTCATCTTTCAGGAATCCAAATCCTCGAAGGTTCTCCTCCTCCGAGGAATCCTATTCCATATAGGAAACGGAATTCCTTATTCCACATGTATTACACAAACATAAATTAGGAAGTTCTTCCTTTCCTAGGAATCCAAATCCTGAAAGGTTTTCCCTCTCCAAAGAATCCTATTCCTCATAGCCTTGCGACGTTCATATATACGGATTCACCATACAGATGAAATACAACAGATACAATATTTTCTACAGACACCCGTATTTCCAAAAAATGCGAGAGAGCTTGTTCAAGGCAGCAGAAGTGGGCCCCCCCTTTCCCTTTGCAATCTGCACATTTGCAATCCTCAATAACTTATATAAAGCAGTAGCGGGAGCAACCCGTTCTCTGCACAACCATTGAACCAAACCATAAACTTTCTCACCCGTGAAATCCAGTACACTTCTCAACTCTGCCACCCCCTTTCTGTCTCTTTTCCGAATACCAAAAGCACCAACCAAAGAAACCAAATCCAAGTCCCAAAACCCAAAAAAAATAAATATGTATTATTCAAGTTTTTGATACAAACAAAAGCAAATATATATATATTATAAAGGCAATTGCTTTTGAGAGTTTCAGAAGCAGGGGACAAATGGGTGTTGGAATTCAAACAATGTGGAGCATTCTGCTACTGCTTTCCAGCATTTTTTCTGCAGCTTCAGCTTCTGTGGGTTATGACCACAAGGCTATAATAATTAATGGGCAGAGAAGGATTTTAATTTCTGGATCAATTCACTATCCCAGAAGCACTCCTGAGGTACTTTATACAATGCCAATGTGGTTCTTCTTTGTTTCAATATTTTCTGGGTTTTTTTTTATCTTTTTTTTTTTTTTCTGCTGCAATTTTTTACTTCTGGGTTTTTTTTCAGCTCAAATTTCTGACAATCTGGGATATATTATATATTATTTTGATTTTTAACTTGTGGGAGATTATGATCTTGCATTAAAAAGTTTAAGAATGTTTTTTCAGCTCAAATTATTGATATTTTGGGTTTAATTTGTGGTGTGCGTGGTTGCAGATGTGGCCGGATTTGATTCAGAAGGCTAAAGCTGGAGGCTTGGATGTTATACAGACCTATGTGTTTTGGAATGGCCATGAACCTTCTCCAGGAAAAGTAATGCAATTAGAAATTTGCTTCTGAATTTTACATTTTTTAATCTCTAATCGAAATATATTTATGATAATTAATTGTTTTAATTTCTTTCAAATTTGCAGTATTATTTTGAGGACAGATATGATTTGGTCAAGTTCATCAAGCTAGTGCAACAGGCAGGCCTCTTTGTTAATCTCCGGATTGGGCCGTATGTCTGTGCTGAATGGAACTTCGGGTAATCATTTAATTTTTGCTACAAATAAACTGAAATTTTAAGAATATTTTGTTAACGGAAAACTTGACACAAAATCGAATGCAGTGCGTTATAGGATTCATACAGTATGGTTATACTTATTGCTCTGTTTTTGCTCTGTTTCTGAAACAGGGGATTCCCAGTTTGGCTGAAATATGTTCCCGGCATCGCTTTTCGAACAGACAATGAGCCTTTTAAGGTTGGATATTATAAATCTTCCGTTTACTCCAATGGAATTTAATCTTTTTAACAAATAATTTTGAAGCTAATTTAATTTATGTCTGTTATGAAGGCGGCAATGCAAAAATTTACAGAGAAGATTGTCAACATAATGAAGGCAGAGAAGCTGTTCCAAACTCAAGGAGGTCCTATAATTCTTTCTCAGGTTGAGTTTTTTAAGTTTTTCCGCGAAAAGTAGTCAGAAGCGCTTTTCATTGGCAGAAAGCCCTTTAGAGCAATCTCAAAAATACCATTGGTCTTTTTCATGTTAAGCGCTTTTAGTCATTCAAAAAGCAATCTCAAGCATATCGTCGGTCTTTTTCATGTTTCTAGAAGTGGGTTTGGATTTGCTTTTATTTTTAGTCTCAACTTTCCAAGAAAATGAGGAGTGTTTGTTTCCTTTTGTTTTATCTGCTGTGTAAAAATTGGCCAGCCAATGCTTATTAATATTTTAATTTGGTTCTTCAAATTTGGATTTTGACAGATAGAAAATGAATATGGACCTGTGGAATGGGAAATTGGTGCACCAGGAAAAGCTTACACCAAATGGGCAGCTCAGATGGCTGTAGGTCTTAACACTGGAGTCCCATGGATTATGTGCAAGCAAGAGGATGCCCCCGATCCCGTTGTGAGTTTCTCTTAGCATTTTTTTCGACGATTTTTTTATTTAATTTGAACTTTAGGGAGGGAGATTTGAACTCAAATGCAAAGAGACACGTTTTATTCCTACTTTGTGTTGTCATTTTCGAACGAGAAACGCATAAATGTCCACCATTTAGTCGGACCCTCCCTTCTTGGTGGGGTTTTTAAACTGTTTGCTTTCAACTTAACTTGGTAGGTGCGTTTTTGGTGTAGATTTCTGTTTCCTATGGTCAGGGCAATGCTTGTCCCCGTTTTATGCACACTACTCTGCCCAACTGGCCTAATCACGTCTAGATCTCGATGAATTGGCATAAAAACTTTTACAAGGATGAATCTTCAGTTTTAGAAGACTTCTGATGAGGACTTGGAAATCAATTTTTCGGGTTGGTTTGGTCATTAACTGAATTTGACAATTTGTACCGTCAAATAAATTAAGCTTTTAATTTCAAAGAGCAACGTAATTGTACTCCCCAGAAGTGTTGGTCCACTTTCCTTGGGGATCGAGGGTGGATGCTTGCGTCCTGTGACCCCTACTGAGGAGCTAATCTCGCCTTATTTGTTATGTGACAGATTGACACCTGCAATGGTTACTACTGTGAGAATTTCAAGCCAAACAAGCCCTACAAGCCAAAAATGTGGACAGAAGTCTGGACTGGTTGGTAAGCCACACAAGTTGCCTGTACAGCTCAAAAGTTTATTTCCATAGGCCCGTCGCATCAGTTTTTTCTTGTACTGTTGTTCAGTCCAGTCCCTTTGACGAGGCTGCCTCTATTGTATGTATTTTACAGGTATACAGAATTCGGTGGGGCAATTCCCACTAGACCTGCAGAAGATTTGGCATTTTCAGTTGCTAGGTTCATACAAAGTGGCGGTTCTTTTTTCAACTATTACATGGTTAGTTGTTGGTCTCGTATTCTCGAGTTTTACTGTATTTCGAGTGATGTTTAATCTCCTACTCCTAGCGTATGTTTTCTAATTTTTGCTGTGTTTTCTTCCGTTTTTCTAGTACCACGGAGGAACGAATTTTGGCAGAACAGCTGGAGGTCCCTTCATGGCCACCAGCTATGACTATGACGCCCCCTTGGACGAATATGGTATGTAAATACGATTAGCATTGTCGAGTAGTTGTTGCAAAGTTCGGCTCGTGAAGTCATAAACGTACTTAACATATGGAAAAAGGTATTCTTGCATGCTGATACGAACGGTTTTACGCGTGCCATATCAGGACTACTCCAGCAACCAAAGTGGGGACATTTGAGAGATCTGCACAAAGCCATCAAGTCATGCGAGTATGCTTTGGTGGCCGTTGATCCTTCAGTGACTAAACTCGGAAATAATCAAGAGGTACCGTTTTACTGCTACCCCGGGAGCTTTGAAATTTGCTAAACCATATTCTTCTTTGAAATTCGCTATGATTTTCATTGTTCTGATCAATATTATCCTTGCAGGCTCATGTATTCAATTCAAAGTCGGGGTGCGCTGCATTCCTCGCAAACTATGACACGAAGTACTCTGTTAGAGTGAACTTTGGACGCGGGCAGTATGACCTGCCACCCTGGTCCATCAGCATTCTCCCGGACTGCAAAACTGCAGTTTTCAACACTGCAAAGGTGAGCAATTGGCTATATCAGTCGAGAACGTTCAAAGTTTATTTCTCAATTTCAGTAAGATTCACTTAAGACTTGTTGTCTCTGCACAGGTCGCTTGGAAAACCTCGGAAGTGCAGATGAAACCAGTATATAGTAGACTTCCTTGGCAGTCGTTCATCGAAGAAACCACCACTTCTGATGAGTCCGGTACAACTACGTTAGACGGCTTGTATGAACAGATTTATATGACTAGGGATACTACTGACTACTTGTGGTACATGACAGAGTAAGTATATTAAACCAACCATAGTTTTCTTAAATGTTACTGGGAATCTTTTGCCTTGTTTTTCTTTTCCGTCTAACTTGGTAATTCAAATTTTCGCTTCCAGCATCACAATCGGTTCTGATGAAGCGTTTCTAAAGAACGGAAAGTTCCCACTTCTTACGATCTTTTCAGCAGGTCATGCCTTACATGTTTTCATCAATGGTCAGCTATCAGGTATATAAAAGTAAAATTTCGTATGTAACTCCGTCTAGTTCTTCCGCTGAATGAACTTAATTTTAACGAAACTTTCTACCTTTATTGCAGGAACCGTGTATGGGTCATTGGAGAATCCTAAACTAACATTCAGCCAGAACGTGAAGTTGAGACCCGGCATCAACAAGCTTGCATTGCTTAGCATTTCCGTTGGTCTGCCGGTTAGCTCCCTTATTCTCTAGCGGGATGTTGGTTTTGAAAACATTTGAGACGACATCTAAAACTTTTGCTTCTTCCGTGTTGTAATAAAAATCAGAATGTTGGCACTCACTTTGAAACATGGAACGCGGGAGTTCTGGGCCCGATCTCATTGAAGGGTTTGAATACGGGAACATGGGACATGTCACGATGGAAATGGACCTACAAGGTTGGTTGCCTTCCAACGTTTATGTTTCACTTTCTCCCCCTCGCTAAGATGTCGAAAAAATTGCCAAAGAAACTAGAGAATAACTTGTTTGCTTTATGGGCAGATTGGTATGAAGGGTGAATCTTTAGGCCTGCATACAGTTACTGGGAGTTCTTCTGTTGACTGGGCAGAAGGACCGTCGACGGCTAAAAAACAACCCCTTACGTGGTACAAGGTTCGTATTCTTCCAATACGCGTGTATTTTATACCCGTCTTTCTTATGAAGTTCATGAAAAACCAGATGTTAATCTAAGCTGTTATATCTTCAGGCAACTTTCAATGCACCACCAGGTCATGCCCCATTAGCTTTAGATATGGGAAGCATGGGAAAAGGTCAAATATGGATAAACGGACAGAGCGTCGGACGCCATTGGCCTGGATACATTGCGCAAGGTAGCTGTGGAAAGTGTTATTATGCCGGAATTTTTGATGATAAGAAATGCAGAACCTATTGCGGCAAGCCTTCTCAGAGATGGTGAGAAAATGTTCATCCTACTTACTTGTGATGCCTTTGCTTTGTCAAGTACAAAATTCATGGTAGAGCTGTTATTTTTCAGGTACCATATTCCTCGATCGTGGTTGACCCCGACTGGAAATCTACTGGTGGTGTTCGAAGAATGGGGTGGTGATCCGACATGGATGTCTTTAGTCGAAAGAGTAAGAGTCTGATGCTTCCTCAAAATCTGTCAATAAACTAAAGAAGCTCTCGACACGACACGAAGAAGCTCTCGGTTGAAGCTGTCTGCAGCTAAGATCAAGCAGATATGTAGATTACTAAATACGTGAATGAAATGGTTGTGTACATAGCCAATCTATTATTTGTCGAAAAAATAGCTCGACATGATATACGTAGGATTACATACGAAGTTTGTAGTCCGTAGATTTGCGCAAGCATTTCCGATTGTAAGTTTGTAACAGCTTATGGAAAAGAATAAATGGAAAATAATAGAGATTGCTTAAATCCTTGTCTTTCTAAATGTTTGATTCAAAATATTTGTTTGATTGATGAGAAAACTTGTCTCTTTTACTTCATTCTATGTAAATATTTTTAGTACAACAGAGAGAAACATACATGTTTTCTCAGATCCCCGCTCCAAGATCCGTTCGACATCATCGTGAGCACCCGGAAAAGACCTCAAAAATTCGACCCAAGATGAACCCTAGAATGAGGCAAGGCGGATGCACTGGAGTTCTGTACCGAAGAACTGCTGCTTTGCGTAGTCTTTTCCCATTCATGAAACAGAACACGTTCGCTAAATCAAGAAAGGAATGACATCGTCTAAGTCTTCGTTGAGTTCTGGTACTTCTTGTCCCTGATGCCTCCAGTTCTCCAATCTACGGCGGAGATCCATTACCTCCCAGTTTCCATTGTCAATTTTGAGTTGGATTAGCCTCTTGATGCATTTTATCAAGTATTTGCTGACCTGCATTTTCACCTGGCGGATAAAGTCTGCGCCAGCCTCTTCGGTCTCAAACAGTGAAGCAGACATACTTTCAATGATATCAGTTAAACTGAAGACTAGACAGGCACCTGCTGAAACGTCCTTTTCATTACATTCACCACTCCATGTAGTTAAGTTCGTGTGCCCTTTGGAGCTCCATTTTACATGCTTCAATCCAGTAGTCTTAGTTTCCCTTGACTGAAAAATTCTACCAGTTGCGGCATAATGCAGCAGCAATTCACATTCATCTTCATTGATACGATGGGGACAACCGAGCAAGATGCCTAGTGGGATTCTCCGAAACAAGACATTTTTCTGCGGATTAAGACCACAAGATGGTTTTGTTTCACTTGTTTCATTGCAATACCTTGTGTATATATTATTGAATCCATTGAGCCAGACTGCAATGGAAGCAGATTCCTCTTCACACAATTTCGGTTTCTTGAGTTTCTTCTTGTAGCCATGTATTTCCTTGTCATGTGAACCAGAGCCAAATTGCTTTAAAGCCGAAGACTCTGATGATTTAATTAAACAATCAGACAGTGAGGCGTGGTGAGATTTACTAAGAGGACGCAAAATCCAGGCAATGTAACTTGCTGCAGCAACATAAGGAAGCTCCTCATGTGCTTTTCCAACTTTGGATGCTGTCAATATGCATTCTGGATGACAACTGTCATGAGTACTTTTCTCCGAGAAGAGCAATGCAGAAGCAAGGTAGAACCAATCTGGGAAGTTGATGGCCAGAGACCTATGCAACATATGTGGATCAGCCTTGGGTTGTAGGACTGAGATGGTGTAGATGCCATCTGTTTTCATTCATGGGGTAAGAAATTACCAGATAGATTTGTGATCGATTGTTGCGACCTTCACTGCAGTCGGATAAAGTTGTTTCTGGCCACAAGGGACTGGGTCCTTTGTGTCGTGCACTAATTGTAGGAGACCATCGTAGGAGAGGGGTCCAGCCAAGGTCCTTAACAACCATTGGTTGTACGGAAAATAAGCATTCAAAAATGGCAACTTCGCTCCCACTTCAGCTGATATGCCCCAGAACATTGGTCTTGAAACCACGTCTAATGTCGTTGAAACCAATTGAATTAGAAGCTCAAGAACAGAAGCTAGACCCCTGATGACAAAGTGAACTACATTAACAAACCATATTAAATCAAAGTAGAACCAATTATGACAAACGATTGATCAAAATATACAACTGAAAGAAACTTAAAGGTCTTTGCCAATCAGAAATGGGACTTACGTCACCAGAAACCACCGGTGCAACAAAGCTCTTGCCTCAACAAACATAATGGGCGAAAGTACCAACGACGTGATAATGGAGAGCCAATCGTTATTCTCATGAAACTCCCTACTCAAACAAAGGAATGGCCTTTCCATGGTTTCTTGTGAAATGTTTGAAATATCACGCTTCAAAATTAACGGGTCAAGATACCACAATAGCAGCCTGCGAAGAAGTCAGAACTCCCATATTTATAACTACAAAAACACGTGGCAAAGATCAAGAAATTGCAAGCTACAGAAAACACACTTCCAACAACCTGAACGGAATTTTGTTCTCAAGGAATTTTTCTCTGGGAAAATGACAGAGCAGCTTTGAGATCACGGTATTTTTTGCATCCGCTGATTTTATGCCAAGAACGGGCATTGACTGGTGCCGGTACAAAGATGCAGAACTTGCAACTCTTACAATGGCACATAATAACGAATCTGAAAGCTTACCTTCAAACACATTGAAACTACAGTTATCACTTATCTCAGAATCAAAATCATCAAAGATGATTACTTGACAGACTACGAAACAATTTTAAACACAAATTTGAATACAAAATGTGAGCTAGTATTGGATTGTATACCCACCATGTCCCTCCAATTTCTCAAGAACATCAGCACAAGCTTCGATCAAATGCCCGCAATCCCGCTGAGAAATCGAGCTCCCAATCAGCAAAATCTCGTCTTTCGGATACCGAAAAACCTTGCAACGAACGGAAGACAACAACGCCGCAACAATTGTATTCGCCAAATACTCAATCTCCGAATCGAAAACCTAAACAACAGAATACAAATACACAGATGAGAAATTCCCAAAATCCAACATTTTTTTGTTCATAAAAAACCCTAATTTGAGAGAAGAGCTGACCTTGGGAGCTTTGAAGCACATCAGAGATAGGACCGTATCCAAAATCCTAACCCTAGAATCGCCGTTGGGGTTCAGAGATTGGTTCAGCTCGGAAATCGAGAGATCCAGAGCTGCGTCGGCTAGGTCTTCTTTGGAAGTGCGAGGAGGAAACGACGTGTCGTTTGGGATTTTCAGGTGGACGGCGAGCCTGGCGAAGAGATCGGTTATTTCCGGTAAGGTGGTCATGGTGGAGTGAAGGAGAGACTGACTCGGAGGCCAAAAACGGCGGTTGTGTGGGTTCGCGCCAAATTGAAGCGTTTAAGCTTTTTCGTAGTGGGCCTGATTCTTGAAGCCCATACTAAATAAAGCCTTAGAGTGTTGATCAGGCCCAATGAAATTTAAATATAAAAAAATGAGGGTTTGTTGGATCCACATGTAAAAAGTACACGTTGTTGCTCAAAGTGAGTCCAAATGAAACAATATCCATATCGAAAGAAGACTACAAGAAATTTCAAGCGAAATATATATATTTTTTATTTTTTAATTTGGTTTAGTACATCGATATTTTTACACTAAAGAGTAGATGAGTTTAGCAAAGCTACACGATGGGCAGTCTAATTTCAAGCAAAATATATTTAAGATAGAAATGAATCAACTAACTCTCAATAGGTAAATTACAAGTAAAAAGTATTTGTAATATAGGTAACTGAAAATGATTTATCCGTTATGTAAGTAGATTATCCAAAAAAGAAAATGTGATATACATAGATAAATATAACAAAATCTATGATATCTATGTGTTAAATAAATAAAACATATCAATGCAAGAGATTTTTTTTCTTATGGTTTAGGATATTACAATCTTTTTAAAATTTAATTTTAGCATTAACTTAACAAAAAAGATAATAGTATTGGACCTATTTTGAGTCACTGGATTGCACGTGAGGCTAGGTTATTAGACAACTATAGTTGCCTTCCCTCTTCTCGCATAAGAGCAGCTCCAATAGTTGGTGCAAGGCAAGGCGAAGGGCCCAAAACTTGCCCTCTAGCAGCTCAGTTAACTTGCCCTCTAGCAGCTCAGTTAACTTGCCCATACACATGACGTTTGGTATGGTTTCATGTCCCCTCTAGAGTGAATAGTATACAACATACGATCCGTTTAGAAGTGTTTTTAAAATGACTGAAAGCGTGTTTAGAGGAAATGTTTTTGGATTCCAAAAGCACTTGAAGTGCTTTTTGCAAGAAGTACCGATTATGCTTCTTGTAGGCAGCTTCAAGTGTTTTTCCAGGATTCACTTGCATTTTTACTAAGGATTGGTTCAAAAAACTTTCAACCATTTTAAAAGTACTTCCAAACAAGCTCATGTTTGAAATCGAATGTGCTTTTGCATGCAGCAGTTTGTTAAAAACTCAAGTTCTTGTATTTATACTCTTTGATACTTTGTTCCAAGAGTTGAAACAAACGTTTTCATTTAGTATATGTGATGAAATTACCGTGAGAAATAAGACGTAGACGTCCAATTTTTTCGCTTCCCTCTTTTGCATATATAGTATATATACCATGAAGTTTGAAACAAAAATTTGGCAATCGACATCAGAAGCAACTTTTGTCTTTTGGTTGACTAGCTAGTTGCAAACATAGATGGACCATTATTTATCACAAGGACAAATCCAAACAGGAAGATGGTGTTTAATTGCTGTGTAGGACATTACTGTCCGGTAGTTTGAGAGATTTGATACACCGTTACTTTAGCATTTTTGTTTTTAATTTGGTTTGTTAATTATATCACTTGGGGTACGTGTTTGTGTTTACAACATCATCACATAATTAGTGTGTTGTAGACACAGTGAAAATTACTTGATAAGGTTGTAAACACAATGAAATATATCTTTAATGTAATGAGTGTTGTAAATACAATATCTTCGATTTAGGAAATAGAACCTCATTACGTAACAAGTTATGTAAACACAATAAAATATAGGCCAAATAAAATGAGAGTTGTAGAAAATGATATGTATCTTCCATCGAAGGACATAAAATATCTAGGAAGTAGAAATTAGAAATATTGTTGTTTTAGGAAGTCTCCAAACTCCTAGCTAGCTAAGACCCTTTCCCCTATGAGTAGACCCTAGATTCCCCCTTCCAACACCA
>JADOBS010303763.1:0-24096 GCA_015708375.1 Cydonia oblonga | reverse complement strand
GAAGGGTTTCGGATCATCCTTATCAAATTCTCAATTTTGATATATATATATATATATATATATTTGAGAGATTGCGCCTTTTTTCGTGCGCCTTTTTTCGTACGTTCTAATGTAACGACTCCAGATATTGTGTTGTACTCAATTTAGCACTTTGCATTTTTTTACTCAGATGCTGCAAGCGAATTCAGCTCATTCACACCTGATGCTGCCTCCATCGCTTCGAGCATCAAATACCACGCAGAATTCACCCCGTTGTTTTCTCCAGAGAAATTTGAGCTTCCAAAGGCCTTCTTTGCAACTGCACAAAGTGTTCGTGATGCGCTTATTGTTAACTGGAATGCAACAAATAATCATTATGAAAAATTGAACGCAAAGCAGGCATATTATTTGTCAATGGAATTTCTACAGGTTCGTTATGAACTCCCTGAATTCGTTCCCCACAAGTGTGGATGTACACTTCTGTCACTTATACCTTGCAATATGCTTCATTTCATAGTGTTCTGTTTTTGTAGGGTAGAGCGCTGTTAAATGCCATTGGTAATTTAGAGCTTGATGGTGCATATGCGGAAGCTTTAAGCAAGCTTGGACACAAATTAGAAAATGTTGCTAACCAGGTGAGGGTCCAGTCTTTGCCTTTTCATCAGAATTTAGTTATGAACATTCATAATTTTAATATTGCATTATAAGCAACCGGTCACTTCTATAAATTTTGCTTAAAGTGTGTGTGTTTGTCTTTCTCGGCATGTTTTGTGTCTGTGTGTTTGTACAACTAGCTTATATAGATGATTTGATTATAGGAGCCAGATGCTGCACTTGGAAACGGAGGTCTTGGTCGGCTTGCCTCTTGCTTCTTGGACTCTTTGGCAACATTAAATTATCCAGCATGGGGTTATGGGCTTCGGTACAAGTATGGCTTATTTAAACAGCTGATTACTAAAGATGGTCAAGAAGAAGTTGCTGAGGATTGGCTTGAGGTATGCATGCTTTCTGTGTTCATCTTTCGTTTCAACTACTTCATTGTCTTTAAAGGTTTTTGGTGAAATCTTTATGCCTTATTATTTGTTGAATCTTGCAGATGGGAAATCCCTGGGAGATTGTGAGAAATGATGTCTCCTATCCTGTCAAATTTTATGGCAAGATTGTTACTGGTTCGGATGGAAAACAACATTGGATTGGAGGAGAAGACATAGATGCTGTTGCTTATGATGTTCCAATACCAGGATACAAAACTAAAACCACAATCAACCTGCGGCTTTGGTCAACGAAAGCTTCATCACAGAACTTTGATTTATATGCTTTTAATTCTGGAGAGCACACGAAAGCATCTGAAGCTTTAGCAAATGCTGAAAAGGTTGTTTATTGTACTCCTTTCCTTTCTGTTTTCTTTCTTTTCCAATTTCCAATTTGATCAGAAAATACAGACTTAGGGTTTTCTGTTGTCTTATTTTTCTTTTATTAGTTATTTGGTGTGAAGGGGGGCACTTGCTGCATTCTTCTAAAGAACTTATATTTAATATATATGTGTTCCAGCGGAAATCTCTACTTATCAGGCATATTCTTAGTGACCAGTTATCGTCTTCTTTCGGGTTTCTTTTGTTATGTTGCTATTTTAACCACATATGGTTCAATAGGTAAAATAGCTGTTTGTTTAATGATTAACAGATTTGCTACGTACTTTATCCTGGGGATGAATCAATGGAGGGCAAGACACTTCGTTTGAAGCAACAATATACTTTATGTTCTGCTTCTCTCCAAGATATTGTTGCACGTTTTGAGAGAAGATCCGGAGCAAATGTCAATTGGGAAGAGTTCCCCGAGAAGGTGGCAGTGCAGATGAATGATACTCATCCAACTCTCTGCATTCCTGAACTGATGAGAATTTTGATTGATTTGAAGGGTTTGGACTGGAAGGAGGCCTGGAGTATTACTCAAAGGTAACACCTTTTGTGATTTGTGGGAATACTTGTTAGTTCATTCTTAACCGTAGCAACTTCTTTTCCCTTACATCCTGTCACATGTGTTCTAGGACGGTTGCATATACAAACCATACTGTTCTACCCGAGGCCTTGGAGAAATGGAGTCTGGAACTTATGGAGAAGCTGCTTCCTCGACATGTTCAGATCATACAGATGATAGATGAGGAGGTAATGCTGGATTATGTACAAAAGTTCAACAGTTCATACCTTTGGAGTTTATAAAATTTACTGATTCCTTGCATTTGCATATTCTGCAGCTCATTCAGACCATAATTTTGGAATATGGCACAGCAGATTATGATTTATTAGAGAAGAAACTTAAGGAGATGAGAATATTAGAAAATGTTGACTTGCCTGTCAAATTTGCGGATTTAATTGTTAAACCCGAAAAGAGTTCCACTGCTGTCCCGAGTGAAGAAATTGAAGAGTCAGAAGAGGAGGATGAATCTGCTGATGCCGAAAAGAGTTCCACTGCTGTCCTGAGTGAAGAAATTGAAGAGTCAGAAGAGGAAGATGAATCTGCTGATGCCGAAAAGAGTTCCACTGCTGTCCTGAGTGAAGAAATTGAAGAATCAGAAGAGGAAGATGAATCTGCGGATGCCGAAAAGAGTTCCACTGCTGTCCTGAGTGAAGAAATTGAAGAGTCAAAAGAGGAAGATGAATCTGCTGATAAAGAAAAAGTAACTGTGAAGAAACGCGAAGAGGAAAAAAAGAAAAAGGTTGTGGTGGAACCACCGAAGTTAGTACGTATGGCAAATCTCTGTGTTGTGGGTGGTCACGCGGTAAATGGCGTTGCTGAAATACACAGTGAAATAGTGAAAGATGAAGTATTTAATTCATTTTATAAGGTAAGCCTTGACAGTTTTAGTAAAGACGAGGTTCTTTCAATGTTGAAAAATTGCTCTTATTATTGATCTCTAACCTGCAATTTTGGCAGTTGTGGCCTGATAAATTTCAAAACAAAACAAACGGGGTGACACCAAGAAGATGGATCCGCTTCTGTAATCCAGATTTAAGTAACATTATAACAAAGTGGATTGGCACGGAAGACTGGGTCTTAAATACTGAAAAACTGGCCGAATTACGAAAGGTAAAACTCACAAGACTGAACGACTTAGAGATTATGTTGACTTTTACATAATTTTTGGAGTATCGTTGTTATGGCCATATACTTATCTCAGTTATTTGGTTTTGTGATAGTTTGCAGACAATCAGGATCTCCAAACCCAATGGAGGGAAGCAAAAAGGAACAACAAGTTGAAAGTTGTGTCATTGATCAAAGAAAGAACGGGTTATTCTGTCAACCCTGATGCAATGTTTGATATACAGGTAATTTCTATGCATTCAAATCTCCTTCAAATGTGTATTAAATAGATAAATGCCCTCAAAGCCAACTTTGTGCGTAGTTGGTTTATTCACTGCACAAAATTTCCTTGGGTTTCTCAACATGCCGCAATCAAAGTTTTCTTTTCTTATTGGAATGTTTCTGTTCAGGTGAAGCGCATTCATGAATATAAGCGACAACTAATGAATATTATGGGAATTGTTTACCGCTACAAGAAAATGAAAGAAATGAGTGCTTCGGGAAGGAAATCAAAGTTTGTTCCACGTGTATGTATGTTTGGAGGAAAAGCATTTTCTACGTATGTGCAAGCCAAAAGAATTGTAAAATTTATTACAGATGTAGGGGCAACCATAAATCATGATCCTAGTATCGGTGATCTACTGAAGGTATGGATATCTTTGATGTTAATAGGGTCCTTGTATTAACAACTTGATAAAAACAAGCGATTTTACAATGCTTTATTGACTTACAGTTAATAGAAGTTGGCTCTGTAGAAGAACAAAGGCATGGATATCCTTAAGTGTGTGTATTTTGTATTTGCTGCAAGTTCATCTGAATTACTGACCCACTAATTTGTATTATTGATTGTCATATTAGGTTGTCTTTGTCCCCGATTACAATGTCAGTGTTGCTGAACAGTTAATTCCAGCGAGTGAGCTCTCACAGC
Source organism: Cydonia oblonga (assembly GCA_015708375.1). Taxonomy (NCBI): domain Eukaryota; kingdom Viridiplantae; phylum Streptophyta; class Magnoliopsida; order Rosales; family Rosaceae; genus Cydonia; species Cydonia oblonga. Next base: position 20,108 of record JADOBS010303763.1, on the reverse strand, counting down.
ACATCAGGTAATTCAGTCATTCGTCATGGTTCATTTCTTAGCTGCCACATGATTTTTCTGTCCGTGAGTGGTAAATGGAGAAGCATAAGCAGGAATTGGTTTTAAACTTTTTCCACTGCTTTGGTTTTAAGCAATAATTGATTATTAGTAAGAAAAAAAAGGGTTTGGCTGGGTTTGCGAGAATAGCCAGGAGTCAAATTTAAGCAGATTAGCCGGGGAAGGTATAGTTTTTGCCATATTGACTATACTTGTAACTTGTAGACTAGAGAGTTCGGAGCATTGTGGATTAAACTAAAAATCTAGGTGAGCCTTCCTTGTGTTGGATAATATATCATGGGATCTATATTTTATGGAACTCGTACAATGCTTTAAAACATACTTCTGTATACCCTCACAAACCATCACCTCTTGTTAATTATTATTTATTTGTAGTACTGCGGGTATGGAGGCCAGCGGAACCAGCAACATGAAGTTTGCAATGAATGGCTGCATCCTCATTGGGACTCTAGATGGTGCCAATGTTGAAATAAGAGAAGAGGTTGGGGAAGACAACTTTTTCCTCTTTGGTGCTAAAGCTCATGAGATTGCTGGGCTGAGAAAAGAACGAGCTGAGGGAAAGGTTTGTCTCGACAACCAATTATTGCTTTTGTGCCCGTGCTTTCAAGTTTTTTGAAAGACCGATCCATAGAAAATGCTTCAAAGAACAGAAAATATTTGTTTCTTTATCAGATGCGTCTCTAATGAAATTTTGATGCCTCTCTTGAATCCTTTATGCAGTTTGTTCCGGACCCACGTTTTGAAGAAGTCAAGGAATTTGTCAAAAGCGGTGTTTTTGGGTCGTACAATTATGACGAACTGATTGGATCCCTGGAAGGAAATGAAGGATTTGGCCAGGCAGATTATTTCCTTGTGGGCAAGGACTTCCCCAGTTACATAGAATGTCAAGAGAAGGTCGATGAAGCATATCGAGACCCAAAGGTGAGTTCTCCATGCATGCATTCCCTTGTTTGCTGCTACATGCTACACATTTCTCCTCGATATTGATACATCGCTGGCATACATTCCCTCTGCTTAATTTCATCGTACTTTACATTCCCGAGCAATATTTTGAGTTAATTCGCGGCAAATGATTTTACCTGATGTTTGTTGGGAGCAGAGATGGACAAGAATGTCGATCCTGAACACAGCAGGCTCGTACAAGTTTAGCAGTGACAGGACCATTCACGAATATGCTAAGGACATATGGAACATCAACCCCGTCGAGCTGCCTTAGAAGTTTTCTTCTTGGAACCAAACACGGTCTTACCACGTCGTTGTGATGACCCCCCGGCTTTTGTTGTTCCCCTCCCTCTCTCTTTCTCATGTGAATAAAATGCTCGGAATAAAAGGGCAGCGTTTGGTTGCTACACTAGTACAGTAAGTGCTCGTTAAAAAGGTCGTTTTTTGAAATAAGCACCACCATCTCGTATGTATAGTGAATATTCCGAACAAAGGCAGTGAGGCACCATCTATATTTATCGTTTGGTTCAGTAAAAGTTTGGTTTTTTCTGTTTTTTTTCTTATCTCAAATGGCCAAATTAATGAGTGTGATCACATTCCACCCCATTACTTACAACGTATCTTCAGTGTGAAGCTTTCATGATCGGAACCGTTCAGTCTCTTAATCTCGATCATCTTTACAGAAAATCATTGGATATCGTTTAGTCATCTAAATGTGTGAAATAAATCAATTGTTCATTGTGAATATGCTATTTGCTACTTACATTGTTCATTTATTCGATACGTTTGGATAACTAAACAATACTCGATTCGAATGATTTATTGTAGAGATGATTTTCAAATGAAAATTTAGAGATTGAACAATTTTGATTACAAAAAATTTTACGGTAAAAACACGTTATCTGCAAGTAGAAAAAAAGGTCAGCTATCTAAGATTACTTGCAGAGAACCACACTCTCACATCTTAAAATGTCTTTTTTTAGTGGGCATTGCAAGCACATGGCCGGAAGAGCACAGAGATCGATTCAAGTAGTGATCCCATCTACGCTCACATGATGTTTAATTTTGTTCTGCGCGCGCGCACGCAGGCATATATATATATATGGCACACATTATTTTGCATTTTCAATTCTTGTGTGCACATCACTGCAAAAAAACATGTTAGCCTTAATTAAAGCAAATTTTAGCTCTCGTTACAGTATGAATACATCTTGAATCACTTGTAGATATTCGTATTTAATATGTATTTATATCCTAAAAAACCGCGCTCGTGAAGTTTACTGCAAGCCAAACTTACAAGTCAAAGATTGGAGTTCTTAAAGCCTTGGATCTAGGATGTAACTAGATATTTGAGTTTGAAATGCACTTTAAAGTTGTGCAGTTGGAGTGTTTTCTTTTGGGTCAAGGCAAAGGCATCTTTTCATACTTGCAAAAGAAGATTGATACATAGAGGGAAACAAGTAAACAATATGTATGTCATGGTTTATCACGTATTCGGTATGACTGTTTGACTAGAATAATTCGTACCAAGTGAAACTGTAAAAGCGGGTAAAACCAAAATATAAGGGGTTTCCATATTTTTTGAGAGGTACCCTACAAATGACATGGAGGGACATCTTACACAAGTTTTAAGAAGGTCCCCAGATGAGGTGTTCTGTTCAAACTTTATGGAATTAAAAGCAAAAGAATGGAAAAAAGTAACATTTCTGAGGACCGAAATGCATCGCTGAATTCAAGTCCTGGGCTGCAACCTTTAAGTCATAAGCAGTAAACAGAAGCTTTACCACTACAAACTCCCAAAGCTGCTTTTGATGGAATCACTACTCAGTTGGGCATCAGACCCATCAACAGCTCTTGCTTATGTTCATTTCCAAGCCACCAGGACTTGAATTCAACATCACCAGTTTCGACTGGGCGGCTAAGATCAAATGCATCGCAGATGTCGGCAATCTGCTGCTTCAGCACTCTGGACTCTTGTGCACCTCTCTCGGGGTCTTTGCCGAAATGAACTCTCTTGTGGCCACCCAAAGCTTGGCCTGTTGCAAACACCTTCAAGCAGATGGAGCACTTGTGACCCTTGTTCTCAATTACTCTTTCCGTCTCCCCTTCTGCTGCTGAATTATCACTGCATTCAAGCTTGGAAATCGGAATTCTATCTTCATGATCCTCGATTTTTACGAGAGAACTATTGCTGGTTGATTTGTGAACTCTTTGGTGAGCTCCAAGTGCCTGATACGTCCTGAAAACCTTGTTGCAAATCCTGCACTTGTTCTCTCTTTTCTTCTGGGAATCAGCAAAGACTTCAGATTCAGTAGCATATAACTTGGGTTTATTGTTCAAACCTGACTTCATTGATCCAAATGCAGCTACATCCGATCCTACTTCCTCGATAATATCCACATTCATTTCCACTTCAGTATCACACAGCCCAAATGCAGATTGCCCATCCAGTCTAGGCCTCTTATAACCTGCACCCATTGAGAACCTGTCTTCCATTTCGACGTTCTTTTCCTCATCACTCAGAAACCAAGAACCGTTTTCGCTAAATTCATGTACTTTCTTCTCATCAGAGACATTCTTACAATCAGAAATGCAATCAGCCAATTTCAAAGTATCATCACAAACAGAAACACCACCCATATTTCCCATGATCCAATTCTTTTGACTTGGTGATTGAACCTCCAAAGACAACGAATTGTTCGAAGACTCAGTCACCGAACTAATTCGATCCCAATTGCTTCCACTACCAGATATGATCATCAAACAAATAGCCCCCTCTACTACTTCCTTCCCGAATTCAGTAACATACTTAGATTCATTCGCACTAAAACTAGAAAAAGAACAGCTTGAATTAGTATTCTTGTACCTCAATCTTTTCGATCTTTTCCTCCGAATGAGCCCCATTGTCTCACTGCTGTACTGACAGGAATCTACAGAAAGCTTCTTGCTTGAAGAAACAGTCTCCAATCCATCAGTTCCCCTAATCCTTTCCGAGTGGCATCTGCTATGAGTAGCTAAAGCTCTCAACGATTCAAACCCTTTACAGCAAACTTCGCAAGACCGCGTCTCCTTCCTCTCCCTCACGGAGTGATGCCTCATGTGCCCGAACATCGCCCTCATCGAATCAAACCCTTTGCCACAAACCCTGCACCTGCAGACGGTCTCATTTTCTTCCCCTGCAGAAGCTTTAAACTTCGAGTCCCCTGAAAATTTCCTGGACTTTTTCGGGTTCCTTCGTAATCCATAACCAGCGTGATCATCGTCTTCAACCTCAAAATCCACCCTGCACATTTCGATCTTTTTCTCTGTTTTAGCAGATTTTCTTGCTCCATGGCACCTCATGTGACCTCCCAAGACTCTGCCGCTCACAAAGCTTTTTTTGCAGAGCTTGCACACATGCTCCATCATCTTAACCAGAAAAGCAAACGAACCCAGATCCCAAAACCGAGACGGAATCCAATTTTCCGAGAAAGTTTGAATCTTTCCACTGCATTCGAGGAAAAATTGCTCAAGGAGCTCAAGAAACAGAGGATGCTGAAAACCCAGATCAGAGACGAAGCTTTCTTGCTTTTTTCAAAAGTGACTGGAGAAGAAGCACTTTTGGGTTTTGTAGAATTTGTGGGCAAGAACAAGATATGGGTCCCTAATCAAAACCTCTCCGTCTCTGTTGGGGAAGAAACGATTCAGATTTCAGAGTTTTGGTATGAGCAGAAAGGTCTCTCTCTCCTCTCTCTCTCTCTCTCTCTCTCTCGTGTGGTGCTTGAAGACATGTAAATGTGGAAGTCCAAAAGCAAAGCAATATCTCTGTAACTGCAGCACTCAATGAGTGAGAGGACTGCTTTGCCAGTAGCGGGCAAGACTAGACACAACGAAAACGAATTAAATGTTTAATGTTGGGATCTTTCTAGCACTAATCTCTCCCTCTCTCTCCCTCTCTCTCTCTCTCTCTCTAGAATTTCTCTCTCTAAATGTTTGTTGTTGGGAGCTTGTGTCTCATTTGGAAAGAGAGAAAAAGAAACCAAATCCTTGCATGAAAGCAAAGCTATAGTCCCAGACTCCGACTTTTGTCCCACTTGCTCGTCCATATCAAACTACCAACTTTGCTATTGCCACCACCATGCTCGCTCGCATTTTGGCATTTTTGTAATTAACATATCAAACATGTGTGTTTATGTCAACTTGCCGGATTACAAACAAGCAAACAATCATGTATCCAGGTCGGATGGATAACTTCGTTCAAAATGTTGGACTCACATTCGGAAAGTTAGATGGATGTAGATTTTCTAATTTATTTCGGAAAATTATTTTTTCCTTAAATATTATAATTTTGATGAACGCTTTAAGATATATTTATAAATATAAATAATTTACGTACTTATCTGTCTCGTTATTTGATATCAAGTTTTAAGATTGAACAAATAAGATAATAGTTAAAAGATAAAAATAAGAAAGCGCATGGAGATAAAATGGCAATGCGAAAGTCATACCGATAGAAAAATTGTACTGTACTAACACTTGACAAAAAAGTGGGTGACCAAATGCAGAGGCGGAAGTGACGTAACTACCCAAAAGGACCCTAATTTATGGCGTTGCTTGGGGTGCAAGGCTCAAGAATTTGGTGATCCTACCTTCATGTGATCTGTCTACATTTTCTTTCCAAGGACATAGCAACCAACGGATTGGGAATGTAAGTGCCTATTTACCACTTTGTTCTCCTAAGCAACCCCTACACAAGGGAGCTGAGCTCAAAAAGGTGTTTGGTAAATACTTAAAAATAACTCATTTTCACAGTTTTGGGTGGAAAAAAAAAGCTGAAAACGTGAAGCAGCAAAAATGAGCTTTGAAAAAAAGCTGAAAACGTGAAGCAACATAAATGTTGGATTATATTTTGAATGTTGGATTATGATTTCTTGTTAAACGTTGGATTATATGTTTAAAATAAAGTTTATACATATTTTTCTTTTAAAAATAAAGTATATTTAGTAATTTACCTTTATTTGTTAAGAAAATTAAATTAATGGCACATCAAGTATCATACTCTTTTTGGTCATTTCACACAGTCACAACTGTTTTACATAAAAGTTTACCAAACACTATAATACTGTTTTTTTTCTTTTCCAAAAGCATTTTTACAAAAAAATTTACCACACTCTGCTGCTTTATTTCATAGCTGCTTATTATCACAGCACAGCAGAAACAATTTTTTTTTAAAGCACATCAATACTAAACCAGCTCCATCTGGGCTATTAAATTTGATCTAACAGTTAAAATTATTATAACTTTTAAAATAACCCCTTGTTTATAATCGTTAAATCAAATTTCAATGATCCGGATGAATGAACTTTATGAAAAGGATCCTCAGAGGATCCCTTTCCCAAGCTCCGAACCTCACTGTCCCCAACTGTCGAATGCACAGTAAATTTGACAGGGATAGCATGGTAAAAAACACTCGAAGGCACTGTAAATTTGATAGGGTTGGTAGCTGGATGGTTAATGTTTTTTTTTTTTTGTTTGAACTTTGAAGGAAGTACATTAGCATGCATAAAGTTAATAATTTAGTCACGTCAAAAGAATTTTGACATTTGACCAAACTCTTGACCCTTAATTCTACAAAGTAGCTCAAGTTAGACAATCTTAAGCCTTGGACACCACTTTTCAAACCCATGATACGTTTTTTTCGAAAAAACATTCTCGCATACTTCTTTTGAGACATGTTAAAGAGGTTTTCTCAAAAACGAGACTCTTCATGAATTCTTTGTCAATTAAAATTTTTAGCATAATATTTTATAATATTAACATGAAAATTGACGTTGAACAATGAAGCAACAGAAAATTCATAAAAAATATATATATTAAAAAGCTTTTTAGAGAAGTTTGGACAAGTATTTAATTCATGTAAAAATTCATTTCCTAAGGATTGAGAGAAATAGTATCAAATAAGAGTGACAACAATGGGAAAACGAACACAAAAAATAAAACGAATTAACCTCACTACCAAAAACAGAAACATGCAGAGTAAATTCTTGGTAACGAACTTTTGATTCGATTTCTTCGATGAAAACCATCCCTTTTGTGTTACTGTTCTCACGGGACTCATCCACAGAAGGAAAAACAGGATTTTCGCATCACGGAAGAACATGGGTAATGAAATTCTACCCCATTCACTGAAGGAAGGAGTTTCCCGGCCACGGTGATCCCTTTTGACTAGCAGACGGAGGACATCAATCGTGTACTAGAAACCCACATCTGTAGCTGCCTTCTACCAAGAACTGAAAAACCGAAAGAATACTACTTTCATCTTTGAAGAGTTAATAATCGATCACCAACTTGAAGCTCCTCCTTCAGGGTTCTCGAAATCATGAACAAAAGGCTTTAGGAGTTCGTACAGCCCACAGCTGGCTTGATTTCGAACAACAGTGCCATCTCAACATCTAATTGTGCTGATGCAGGCCAGTCAAGATGCTTCGCATACTTAAATATACGAGTTGTCATTCTACACTGCAATTCTTGAATCTTTCTCCTCCGTAAGTGGAGCATATAACTCAACTGTCCTGCAGATACTCATATGATGTGCAAGAACCATCCTGAATATCATAATTCTCTCTGTTACTGCTAGGAGTTTTATCCAAAAGCCGAGTTTCAGTAGCACCACCACTATCACCAGGGGGATTCTCAACATGAGCAACTGAGCCATCATCTATATCACCTGCATCCTCGTCCTTAATTCCATCACAACCAACCACATTGGCACCATCATTACAACCATCTACGTCATCAGCATCCTCAATGTGCTCATTGAAACAGCCTAAATGTTCTACCTGGTTATAGGCAGAAGCATCTAGATTTACAGGAGATTCCACCAAAGCGTCCTTGGCATCATTGACCACTCCAAGTTCGCTCTTTTGCCACTCATCATCGTCGCTATCAATGTTTAGAGGGTCAAACCTATTCTGCTCAGCACGCTTATGGAGCATGAAAACATTGAAATAATAGCTGACAAGGTCTCTGTGCGGTCGCAAAGGAAAAGCCACTGAGAGGTGGTGCCAGAAGTTCCTACCCAATGATGCAGGGTTAGAGAGAATGGCATCGTGGAAGGCACGCTCTTCCTCTTTAGTCCATTTCTCTGCAACCTCCTCTCCCATTTCATAAAAGCCCAACTCTTCAAATAGGTGATGTCCAAGGTCTTCCCTTAATTTCTCTCTTGCTTCCATGACATGCTGTCTCACGCATCTAACAGAACCTGCATCAGCACACTTACAGTTGTTTCTAGCTCTCACATCTTCACATAAATAGTTTTCAAATGTATCCAGCTCAGGCATAGAAATGATACAGGTACCCATCAGCTTCTCCTGATTGACACCAAGGCCTTGGCCAGAAACATATGAAAGTTCGTGCTGAGGATCCAATTTCTCCAGATGATTTGAAGAGTGTGAACCCTCGTGGCCCCATTCTGGAACATAAGCTTGATGCTGAGGTCCGACAGAAACTAGCTTTTGAGGAGGACAATCAACAGGAGATGAGCAGATCACATCAGAATGAAGTAAAGCCCTCAAATGGCTTGCAGGTGAAAAAAATTCTGGGAATAATGATAGATGCCCTGCTGCCTCAGGTCTTGCATGAGCTTCAAACATATTGTTGTTGGCCCACCAAAATCTGAAGGAGCTTCCAGAAGCACCAGTTTCAAGTTCTTTGTAGGTCTCAGTTGAGGATTCAGTTCCCAAGTCACTTGCAGACCTTCCTACGTCTGGACATTTACTAAAACTCCCGTCACCTTCACCATCTTCATATTGTAATTACATCAGCTATAAGATCAAACTCAATATCTACAGATTACACTAAGCTAATAAAAACCATGCATTAGTCCTCGTAAACAATATACTAACTCACACGAGATTACACTAACTTACATCAGAATAACAAACACTGATGCCATTATTTCTATTCAAGGGTCAGGTTGTGTTAATAGTCCAGATTAAACTCTAAATTGCAATTCCAGATCCACGGCGCATGTTATGCATTTAAACCTTCTAAGTTTTCCGCCAATCATTATACGCACAACTTGAAAATGAAATTATTATTGACCAATTGACCATGCAACTATTTGGTACCTGAAATTTGAAATTTCTGGGGGCTGCTACTCAAAGGAAAAGTATCCACAATTGGAGCAGGCTCATTAGCATGTTCCAATCGTCTTGGGTGCTTACAAGCAACCTCATAAGAATCCTCAACATCAAAAGGCCGTTTGTTTATCATTTTGTCCTGCAAAGTGAAGCCAAATTTGAAGTGGAGCATTGAATATGCAATATATACCTAAAACTCCCACAAAAAGCAGAAAGCCGCAAACAAACATCTCAGAAACGAGAAGAAAATAACAATTCTACATGAAACAAACCCTTTTGAATGACTTGACTTAATCGACGCTAACTACAAATGAAAGCAGATTACAAACTACATAAGAATGAACATAACATTATTCGTCCTTTCACAACAAATACCGAATTTAAAACAACAAAAATGAATCATATGATTCCACCGACTATTTAGTCGCTTAGTGTTCACTTCTTTCATTTTTCCTTTCGACGAGTGATAGTGACACATATTCCTTAAAAAAGAACATACCATGTTAACCTCAAAACATCTACCTTGCATCATCTTTTGCAAAAACCCAGGTTTTGAACATTGTTTTATACCAATTTCTATATTGCAACACATGCAGGGGCACTAAAAGCAAACAAATATAGTCCAACAGTCAAACAATTATCTAAAAAGCATATTAATTTATTAAAAAAAAAAGTATCTAATTTAAAATTTTATTTATAAAAAAAAAATGATTAGTACTACTGGGCTTAGCTGAAGAAGATGATCCTTACCTGAAAATATTGACGTCCCGGCAACTGACAAAAGCACCCAAAAATCAGCTTCTCAAAAGTCAAACCCCAAAATTTACTATACTTTTAATTTTAAAAACTACTTTACAAGCAGTTGAAGAAACATGCAGTAAGCTGTTTATCCCCAATTTATACAGATGAAAATAATATAAAATCGGAAACTTCAAAAACCAAAAAAATTTCTCAAATTTTCTGATAATTCCGGAAACTTTTGATCTTTCCGACCAAAAAAACCTATCGGGTGAACAATTTTTCGCAGGTCAAGAAAAAACCCCTTTCGGATCGAAAAAGCTCTGCATTTTTCAAAACCCTAACCCTAGAATCGGATTGGAGGCACGGCGAGGTAAGAAATTGGGATCAACAGGTAGAGAAAAGATTGAATTGAACGAATAAAATCTCGAATTGACGATCGGAGATAGTAATTTGATCAAATCTGAATCGGAATCATAGAGATTGGGGATCGGGTAAAATTTTGGCGCTGGCGGGTTTTATAGCCATTTGTGGTTTTTTTGGGGGCCGAAGAATAGAAACTTTCTGGTTGATAAAATTACTGAAACAGGTAAGAATTCTCGTTAAAATTACGATGAATGGCCACTGTGATTCTGGATTGTATGGACGAGCACGAAAAAGATTCTGTCAGGTGATCGTCAGTGTAAGAATTTTGACAGCTACTAGCATTTCGCCACGTCCCACTCCAAAGAACGGTTTGCAACGACGCGTCGTTTGTTTTGAAAGTGATCGAACGGTGTGGCGTGTTCACACATTTTTTAATTGAAATCAATCCCTTAATTAGAGGTAGGCATGGTCTGAGTTACATCGGTTGTACTCTTAAATCATGACCAAATTAACTACAATATAACGCCTTGGCTCGGATTGGATACCAAAATTTTTTTTAAAAAAATCGAACCAGACCAAATCAATGTTTAATTGGTCGGTTTAGACAATATGGGTTACAAAATGTCACTTTTTTGTTATTGAGTTTCAAGCTCATCAACATTGCACATTAAACGCAATCATTGTTTTCTCCAAATCAATATAAATACTTATAGGCATTTTCAAACGAGCTCTTATATTTATTCAATTTTATTTTAAAATAACATATATATACATACACAAAGAAGACTTACCTGTAATTAAATGTTGTGAAGCTCAGATTGTAAGAATTTTGTCAAATTTGCAGTCCCTTCTTCTTCAGCCACCAGTGCTTTCCAAGGCGTTGGAAGTGCTTCAAATCAATAACAAAGTCAAAGAAGGTCAACATTAAGTTTTTAACAAGAAGCGGCCCTATCGTTTCAAAAGAAACTAAAAATATTAGGGGAATGATTTTCCCACGTTTTTTTAAAACCATGAGATGGTAACGAGTGTCTACATATACAACTGACCGAATGTCAAAAGACATGAAAAATATTGGGATAAAGAAGTAGGGTAAGTAGATAAATTGTTTTCTCTATTACACTCATCATATGCGTGTCCGGTTCTATTTCCGTACATTGAAGTAATTTACAATGTTTGATTTTACATAAGTGTGTGTGTGTGTGTGTGTGTGTGTGTAGATGTATATGTATAATGGTTTGTAGAAAACGGCAGGAATTAAAAATAGAAGCGACCAAAATAAATTGAGCAAGAAACTTCTCTTCAGGCTCCCACTGCTTTAATCAATATCAACACTGATTTCCTGATCATATCCCATGTACGAATCACACATGAAATATAGGGTGTACGTCTTCGTTCCGGCACTTTCGGCTGCAGGAGCAGCGAATTCGAGCTTAATCTTTGACTTCTTTTGCACAGAAACTTTCTTGATGTCAAGTAAGGAGTCAGTCTTGGTATCTCCAACTACAAGCCACCAACCTTCTTCTTTCCCCTTGGGATATCTCGGAGCATCAACAGGACCTACCTCCGTCCGCCCATCAAGCTCGCGATTAAGACTGACTTGCAGTGTGATATTATCTTCCCCAGCGTTAATACTTTCGCAACCCAGGACCTCATAATTGACATCAATGTCAGGAAACCGGTTGCAAAACCGTTGAACATCAAGCAACTGTGCATCTGACATCTCGAGTAGCTTGCCTCTCTCATCGTCTTCCATCTCTTTCAAATCAAATACAGTTTCCACCCTCTTTTCAGGATTATCTTGACATCTCTTTGCCAGCTCCTTTGTGAAATGAGGAAGCTGTAGAAGCTCCAAATCGCTGTCCCACATACCCTGAGTCACCATCTGGCTCAACTCCATCGCCTGGACAGCAAGTCTTAGCCAGCCATTACTGGAAATTACATCAATCATTGCATAAACCAACCTCGTTGCGGAAAGGATCACCTCTTGCTGGTCCATTGTTAAGTTCCCTCCTACAGGTTGCCTGGAGAAGTGAGCCTGAAGCAGCGTATTTGCTTTCACATGAGGGTCTCTGCGATTGGGATTCTCGAAAGAGAACCTTTGGTGGTTAATTAACCTTCGGACCACCTCTTCATCCCCAGATCGTATGGGAAGCTGTGAATACTCTGAAGCTTGAGCTAGAATCTCCAGAAGACCCTTCATCTTTGTTTTGGAAGTTAAAGAAGAACTGAACCGCTGTACAGTTGTATAACTGATGTAATAATACGATGCTATCATGCCAAGAGGCAAAGGAGATAGGTTTATTTCATTCTTGATAGCAACGCACTCGCTTGCTTCCAAATCACTCAGTGTTGTTTCAACAAGCTGCGAGAAGTGTTCAGAAAGATGCCGCTGACTACCTACTTGGAGATTATAATAGTTGGGATTTTGTGTGATCCTCCTGTACAAGAAGGTCCGTGTAAGATAATCAACTGCATCTTGCTTGTTCTCAATCATTCCAGCAACAATTTCCGCATTTAAATTATCATGAAGGTAATGGTGGAAATGGCTTTCAACAGGCAATGCTTCATACAAGAACTTCTTGTAGTATTCTTTACGAGGCGTGTGGCAGAGGATGAAACACTTCCCAGAATCATCTAGCAGAGGGCGATTGGCACCGCCCATCATCTGCAACAGATCAGTAACATGGTAATCAGTGTGAACATTTTCCTGGCAGTCATAATATTGGGTTCCCATCACAACCACCAAATGAGCTGACAGCGGCACTCCCCAACACATTGAACTGCTTACTACACACACTTGAATCCAACCAGATTCATAAAGCTGTGACACAATTTGTTGATCTGAACTAGTTAAGCCCTCATGCAAGTAGCCCACTCCAATGCGCAAAGTGGATTGCAATCTTTCATCATTAAGGCTTCCAATCAAAGACTTGATATGACCTTCCCAAGATCGCAATAAAAAAGGTGGTTTCTCATTCTTTACATTTGAGCAAGTCACCAGATGCTCAGCAGTTAGTCGGACATGTTTCCTTGTAGGAACATACACAAGAGCTGGTTCACCATTCCTGGCATGTTGGACAATGGAATTGTATGTTAGTTTCATCATTGCTTGCATCCTCACTTCAAAATCAGCAAAATCCACCCCCTGAATGTGTATTTCAAGAGGCACTGGACGCGCCGCAGGAGGAAAATTGAAAATGCTGTGAGAGGTAGCCCCTATCCATTCTCCAAGATCCTTTGCATTTCCAAGAGAAGTTGAGAGAGCCACAATACGAATCATGTTATCGGATTGAGTTGATATATATCTCATCCTAGAGACTATTGCCTCCAAGATTGGACCACATTGACCACTAATCAAGTGGAGTTCGTCTACAATAAAAAGATTAACCTGTTGAACATGTTTCCACTCTTTCCTGTGGCGAGATAAAACATCCCATTTCTCTGGAGTGCTGATGATAATATGACTTTTCTCAAGCCGTTTCAGGTCTGTATTTATTTCCCCAGATAATTTTTCAACGCACAGATTGAGACCCTTTCCAAACTTCCTTTCCCAGTCACTGTAACGCTCATTAGCAAGAGCTTCAAAAGGTGCAATATACACAACACGCATGACAGGACTATCAGCTTCAGTGCCCTTTTGATGATTCCTCAATATGGCAAACTCTGCACATATGGTCTTCCCACTCCCTGTTGGTGCAGCAACTAAAACGTTCTCATCTGAATTATACAGAACAGTGAAGACCTGAGTCTGAATAAGATTAAAATGCTTAAAATCATGATCATACAGAGCCTCGAACACTGGATTCCTTAGTGCAGCCAAGGGAAATGGTTGCAAGTCCAATAACTCTGTAGGTGGAGGATACTTATCAGGTAAGATGAGGTGCTTGAAAGAAACAGGCAAAACAGTCTCCGACCCAAGCCACCTATCCGACACAACACGAATGTAGTATTGGGGAGGAAGTGGTTCATAAATTGGAACTGTGAAGTTCAAAGTATGATCCTCATCAATATACAGCTTCTTCAGTAGAAAATATTCATGATGAAGAATGCACTCACCGTCATTATCCTCCACAATTACCCAAAAGGGCTCCACATATCCATGAATTCTGTCCTCCCACTGAAAGTCTGGTGTTATAACAAGCTCGACCTTTAGTACTGTGTGAGTAATCGGTTGGACATGGGCTGCAAGGTTTAATTTGGGGAACTGGTGGATGAACTTATGAAGCGTTCTTCCCATCTTTGGCATACGAATAAGCTCCCCCAGCTCCTGTGGAGAGAGGTCATAATACCTTTCCCAGGCCAAGTCCTTCTTCTCCAATTTCATCAAAATATCATTCGTTATTAACCCATTGAACTGTCGAAGGGGTGTTTGGACGCCCCACATCCTCTTGTCAACCATTTTGCACAATTTCAATGCCTTTCCTGCTAGCTGAGCCCATCCTCGTCTCAAGACAATCTCAAAAATAGCCCGTAGAAGACGCCCACCACTCTGAGTAATGAAAACCATATCAGATGACAAAGAAAGCCCTTCAAGTTTCAGTTGTGAAATATAAGCTTGCAGCAAAACATTGATCTTGGCACTGGGCTCTTCCAGACTGTCATTGACCGGGACAGGAACACGATCCAATAGTTGTGTGAGTTCCATCTTTTCATCCTGCCGCACAGTGACGTATATAAAATCCTCACTTAGTGAAAACAACCGAAACAGATCTATATCACCCATTGTGGACTTTAATAGCTCATTACATGTGGATATTGTTCCATGAGTTATATAATAATAACTTGCAACGTGCCCCAGGTCTGTGACCTGGAAGTATCCACTTTTTCTATCATACCTGATCAAATTGTTTCTGTCCAAAATGGTTGCAGCAGAATGGATCAGATCCGCACGCCTCTCCTCCAACTGACTATCTCTTGTGCGAATATCCGCTTCCAAACCATACAGGGTTGGTTCTTTTAACATGCGAACATACAGGTAAGTGTGTGTTAACCAATCAGAGGCTTCTCTAGCATTTTGAACAGTTCCAAGAACAATTTCAGCATTCAATTGGTCGGGTAATTTGGAGACTAATTGACTTTCAATAGGTAGTTGTTGATTCATCAAAGAAAGATAGTATTGTGATTCCTTGTGGCCAGTGATGATTATCCCTTCTCCTTCTGAATCGTACTGAGGTCGTCCTGCCCGACCCAACATCTGCATAATATCAAGAGGACTTAGTTCAGTCCATGCTCCCCTTTCTGGATTATAGATCTGAGTCCCTTTGATTATCACGGTGTGAGCTGGCAGATTCACACCCCAAGCAAGTGTTGCAGTGGAAACTAAAACTTGTACATACCCATCAGCGAAAAGAGCCTCAACCTGTTGGCGATCATCCCTGTTCAACCCAGCATGATGAATAGCAAAACCATATGGCAGAAGACCTTTGAGATCATTGCTCTTGACCAAATCTTTACGAAAATTAAGAATCTCATGGCTGGCACTGTCTTCTTTCAGAAACCTACCAAGAGTGCCTTTATCAAGTGCAGTATCTCGTATAGCACAAGCTGTTTTAGCCGTTTCTCTCCTTGAATGCACAAAGATAAGAACTTGATGCTTTCCAGCCACAGAAATCACCTTTTCATAACAAATATCATTCATCAACTGCAACCTCTGCAGTGGCTTCCTTATTGTGATTCCAATATATTGTTGCGAAAGGGGTACAGGTCTGAAACTATTGTCAAAATGAAACAGCCCCTTTGTAACGCGCAAAAACTTTGCCACATCTTCGTAGTTAGGGAGTGTAGCAGATAATCCCACCAACCGGATATGGTCTTTTGTGGTCTCAATCTGCCTAACAGTTCTAGCAACAATACTTTCAAGAACAGGACCTCTATTGTCATGAAGTAGGTGAATTTCATCAATAATTAAAAGTTTTAGAAGTTGTGTGTAAGTACGATCACCTGACTTTCGGGTAATGATATCCCACTTCTCTGGAGTTGTGACAATAATTTGAGTCTCTTCAATTTGTTGGCGAGTGAGTGTCTGGTCACCACTAAGCTCCTTCACCGTGACACCATAGTCCTGCAAACGATTAGACAAATTGCCAACAACTTCAGCCACCAACGCTTTCATAGGAGCAACATATACAATCTTATAATCACTGTGGTTTACAGTACCGTTGTCCTTATTCATGTTTAGCCCAATCTGATGAAGTATAGTAAGCACTGCAACATTAGTTTTACCTGCACCAGTGGGAGCACATAAGAGGATATTGTCAGCTTCGAAAAGAGCAGCCCCATAGACTCTGCTTTGTATTCTGTTCAACCGGCTCATCCCCTTGAAAGCCGGTTGTGCCCAATCAGGCATGGCAGACACTTTTACAAGCTCATGATCAGGATATGGTTGAGGCTTCAATGCTGGAACATGAATTTCCTCATATCCCTTTTTCATTTCTTTGCGAGACCTGAGTGGGAACACACACTTGTTAGACACCAGGAATCTACTTTCTTCTTGAGCAAGGCTATCAAGATCAAGCAACCGCGCCTTACCTCTGAACCAATAACTTCCTCCATCTCTATCCCCGAGCTCGTTCCCAGCAGTCTCATCCTTCAACCTGCGAGCCTCTTCTCTAATACTCTTCTCCAAGTTCTTTTGCCTCTCTTTTGCGCTGGCCCTCGTGTTGTGCAACTGTTGTAAAATTGCAGCCAAATCTGGACCAGAACGCAATATATCCTCCTCGATTTTCTTCCTCTCATCTTCGCTTTCGGCCCTCGCTAAACGGGTGCACCAGACAATTTTCAACCGGTTTCGCACTAGAAGCTTAACAAGGTTGAATTTATCAAACTGAAGGTGCATCAACAGCCTGGTATCAACTCCCCTGTCATCGTCTTTGGCAAGTATCTGGAGAACTTCTTCAGAAAGCTTCCGGCATTGAACTGGATCAATATTTTTCTCATAAGCCTCAAAGATCCTCCTCTGAAGCCAATAAGCACCAATGTCCTGAACATTAAGGCTCGAAACATCATTATCCGCTTCCTGCATATCATCATCATCAATCTCACCACCAATTTGCATTGCCCCTGACTTGCTCGGAATGACCACATTATTCCCATCCTGTTCCTCATCTTCCATGACCATATAGAGATCACTACTCTCCTCCTCCTCGTTATCCTGTTCAAATCGAACTGCAACACCCCCATCGTCATCAACAGTTTCACCGCCATCATCCAAGGCATCAATCCCAGCTCCGTAATCCGTGATCCGCCTCCCAATCGAAACCAACCGATCAAAAGCTTCATCCACTATCGGGTTCCACAACTTCTGAATCTCCTTTTTCTTCTCAGAATCCTCAAAGCTCTCGTTTTTAAGAACATCCAAAATCTCATCCGCGGCGCCCACTACACTCAGAGGCTGCCCACCCAACTGTTTCTGAATCACTTCAATAATTTCCTCGTACGCCTTCCCGGTTTCGGTGTTCGTCGGCCTGTAAACACCTTCTTCCTCCACCGAAACACTGAGGACGCTATCTTCCCAAAGGCGGCGCCTTTTGCTCCGGCAATTCACGGAAGCAGGCTCGGCATCAATTGGGTCCCGCTCTTTCTTCTTCCTGGACTTTTTAACCTTGTCGTCAAGCTCCGACGGCCTTCCCCTGAAAACCCTGTCGCCGAAGTTCTTGGGATTAATCTTACCCCAACGGGACTCAGCCTCGCCGCTCAGCTCGTCACGTGATCGGGCGCGCGCCTCCGCACCGCCGGCGCTGTTCTGCGCCATGAATTGCCTGCGAATTAACCAAATTAAACCTCAGAAACCCCCAATCGAAATAAAAGAACAATAATCAGAGTCTTGGGTTTTAGGGTTCCGAACGGAATTGCAAAAGGAGAAGAATTGAAAACAGTAAAAAAGGAGGAATCGCAACGAGACTTTCTCTCGTTTTTTTGGGGATAAATTGAGTTGCGTGGTCATCTCCTTCTCATGGTATTCGCGCCATTCCTCAAGCGTGGCGGCCAAGTATTCCTATCTCACAAGCATAACATTCCGTCGAAAAATATTCTACCCCACCCATAAAGGCATTGACTCTGAAAAGTCGTATGTCATTGAATAGAACAAGGTTGATCTTAATCCTTATCAGCATTGTATTCAATTGAAATTTTAAAACATTACTAAAACAAAGATTAGCAAATTTTTTAGATGTAAGTAACAATAATATGACATATGTGATTAAAAATCAATCGATCTCATTTAGAAAACAACAGTTGTATATATGAAATAATCTCACTTGAAATCTCAACTGAATCAAATAAGAATTAAACAATGAATAAATATAATATTTGCCTTGATATATCCATGGTTGAAAGTAATTTAAATATAATATATATTCCAGACATATTCATGGTTGACAAGTATAATAAATATAATATATGCCCCAGATATACTCATAGTTGATATTAATATTACATACATATATCATTTCACAAAACAAATCAATGACTAGTAATAACACATTCATAAATTCAAGTTATACACACAAAATATATAACTTTCGTCTTGTTGAGCCTAGTTGATTACTCTCACTCAAGAGTCAAGACCACCGAATATTATAAAATCTAATGGCTAAACAAGACTAGTGTACGAATATGTGTTAAAGTATTTGTCACTTGTTCTATACCATTAATTATTATTGCAGCCATGAATATGGACATATATTCTATTATTATTACTATTACCATAAGTATATTTATGATAGTGTTTCGTTATTCTATTATTATTGTCGCCATGAGGACGTCTGAGACATACATTCTATTATTATTATTATTATTAAAGAAAACTTCATAATTAAAAGTGATCAGTACCGGTAGTGTTTCGTTAAAACTCTCTTATTAAGAAAAACTAATGAAAAGTCCAAAAAAAACTTTAGTTTTAATGAAAAATGACAAATAAAGGTATAGTGAATAGTATTAAGAAAAGGTAAAAATGTGATTTTCATTAAAAGTGAGCAGTACTAAGAGTGTTTTGTTAAAACTTCCTTATTATTATTATTATTGTTCTCGTCATGAATATACATGGGACACATATTTTATTTATTGTTGCTGTTAGTTATATAAGTATATATAAGGCATATATTATATTTGTTATATATATGAAATAGATAGTTGAATGCATGCGTGGATCAATCTAAAAAATTTGGTTGAATGTCCGTGCGGCTTCAATTGAGATTTCGAGTGAGTTTTCTTATATATACAAATGTTGTTTTCTTAATGAGATTAATTGATTATTAATCACATACCTCTTATTACTGTTATATACATCGAGATGTCAGTTGGAATGCCCATACTTGTATTTTTTTGCGGATTGCATAGTCGTATTGAGTATATATGCTCGTTGATATATATATATATATATAAAGAATAGGGGTTTTGACAAAATAAGATAATAGGAGTATTTCCGTAATTTTCTTTTTTTGTAAATTTACATTTAAAAAAAGAGACAGAAAAGTTAAAAACTATTACAATAATTTAGAAACATAAGCTTTGAAGTCGGGATGCGTAGTTTAAAATCCTAATTCTATTGGACTACGTGTAAATATCTCAGTATTGCGACTTGCCTTATTCGGCTGCAACCGTGCTCAATCATATCCTCGATCACCACCACTCTCTCCTAAATTCCTAATCTCGCTTAATCCAAACGACCCAAAATAATTTATTTTTAAAATAACACCTAATCCAACGGTTCAACATAGACAGAATTTTAAAAGCTTTATCAGACGGTGCACATATAATCCTAGAAAAATAGCCGTTACACAAAGAGCGTCAACAGCTCTAACGTTTCTTTTTTCTCTCTCCAAATCAATCAATCCTCAGTCATTCTTTCCTCGCTTCAGAAAAAAAAAAAAAAAAAAAAAAAAAAAG
>JADOBS010303762.1:0-24087 GCA_015708375.1 Cydonia oblonga | reverse complement strand
TATATATATATCTGTGTGTGTTTTTGTTGACATATGATTTGTTTAGTTGTTAATTAATTAAAGAATTCGTTGCCTTTCTTAGCTAGATTGCTTAACTATAATCCCTAGTGCGTCCTACAATCTTGGTTGAGGTATGCATCAATGATTCAATCGTATGAATATATGAGATCTTCGCGTATTTTGTATTAGTTATCTTAATCTTATTGTATTCCACACAATTAGGATTATATGTTCCATTAATTATAAACTCAAGTGATCAATTAGCTTTGTTGCTTATGCATCATAAGAATGTTCCAAGCAATTCTTTTTTCTTCCTATGATTGACTCTATACATGGCTTCAGTACTTCCTAATTTGTTTTAATATATATGTGTGTGTGTGTGTCCATCTTGAGACAATGAGCACCGGAAAATATTGGAATTTGGAATCCACAAAAAATGACCGGATTCAATTTTCCAAGTTTGTTGTATGGCCATTTGAAGTTCATATGAAAAGCTAATTGACATCAATCGGCAAGGTCAAGCTATAGCTTGCTAGTAGGTAAAATTACACATTCATTTAGTGGCAAAAAGTATTCAATTATGAGACTAAGGGCTTGTTTTAGACCACTTATGTATAAAGTACTTTTAGATTTTTTTTAATGCTTCATGGAAAAACATGTGCCTTAATTCACAAAGTACTACTACATCTCAAAAACGCTTTTACCTTTTCTTTCAAACGTGGTCAGAAGCATTTTTGTTGTTAAAAAAGACATTTAACTCTTTGACAAACAGTCTCAAACATGCCCAATAAGTTTAGGTACAAGTGATTGGTAACAATGCACTGAGATTCAAATTGAAGATTGGTATTGTTTACATCCAAATTGTTAACGTTTTTATTTGGAGGAGACATGGGGAAGTAATCGTTATTACACCAATATGCTAGGTAGTCAGTTAATTAATATATATTCTCAAGGTTAGATGATAACTTATTTCCCGTGAGGCAATTGTATTTGCCCCACAAATACCAATTCTTTTCTGCACGAAATCCCAAGGATCCAACGAGAGACAAAAACCATGGTCTTCATCTTTACACATCGAAATTTATAAGTTTCTACCTTTGAAAACTTAAACATTGATCACTTGGTGTTCACTAATAAGAAAGTTTCTTCTGTTAGCCAGCCATGACCTCTTTTCTTAGATCCAGTTGATGTTGAGAGAGTATCATATCAGGACCTTTAAAGTCTTGCACAATATTATATAATGTTAAGCCCAATTCTCCACCAATTGGTAATTGGTTTTCGGTTGGATGTTGTAATTCGTAGTAGTAGAGCAAGCATTCCACATATTAGGCTCAACAGAATCACATAATACGTACTTTCACATCACCCAATATAAGTTACACAAACAACTTTGGCTCAAGCCACGCGGTATATTAGGGCTGGAAGTTGGAGAGGCTTATTACACTTTCTTGTTGAACATGTTAAACACAATTTCTTGTCAACAAGAAAAAATGCAGTAGACCAAAAACAGTCGGGGTCAAATACCTTTCCTATCACAGTGTTAGTCACGCAAGAAAATAGAGGGGGGCCGGAGATGCTCACCGTGACAAAGAAGTAATTCTCCAAAAATCATTTGAGAAGAGTGATAGAGAGAAGAGACTACATATGTGATATATGATATCGTGAATTATTTTTGGTTATGATGTAGTGAAATTCTGTAACTAAATTTGATGGCATTGATCATGTTTAACTAGTAACTAATTTATTATGAAAGTTAACGACATTGTTTCATTAGTTTTCTATGCATGTCCATTGCAGGACCACTACAAGAGCTCAACTGGGATGCATATGTGGGCGATGGATGTAGAAATGGAGCATTTTCAATGGAAAAACTCATCTCTTCATCATATATAATGTATTTATTCTCCCTCTCTGAAAAATATAGTTCTAGCTAGCTAGTTTGTTCTAAATAATGTTTACTGTGTACGTACGTACAGAAAGCTAGCTATACGGTTTGTATTTGAAGTTGTAGCAACCAACGCCGTACTTTCTAAGTTCTAGTTCCATATATATATCCTTAGACTTTTTCATATATCCAGTATGCATGGCTGGTTCTGATCTGTTACGGCTCCCATAAATTAAACAGGTAAAGGAGCAATGTTGCTCATCTTCTGGTGGCAAATATCACATTAGTGATTGCTTTATTAATTAGCCTTAAGTTAACTATCTGGTCTTAGTTTACCCACTCTATACATTATCATTTTATTTTCTTCCCTTTTTTTGTTACATTAGAGGATTTTTGTACCAAGCATACTCCTACCCATCACTTTACCCACCCTTGGCACTGGGGTTAATCCACGTGGCTTTGTCGTTTCCACCTTTCATCACTCCATTAGATAAGAAGCCTCTATATATAGCAATGTCATAGAGTCCTTCCTTTGGCATGAATGCCCCATAATCCACTCCTTCCATTTCGTGCCCCAAGGAGCCAAGAATTCTTCACAAGCCAATACTTAGTCCATCACTACTAGTCTTGTATCCAGCTGAGGTAACACCACGGTCTAAGGCAATAATGATGAACACACTACTAGTATTGACTACAAAAACTGGCTGGTCCGCAATGGCACATACGTACCCGTTTAGGAAACTGTTTGGAATGCAGACTTCTGAGTGTTGATCCATTGCGTTGGATGAATTGGAAAGCACTGTCCAATTAGACCACCTTGACGGCCATGATTTTCACCTCATTGAAGTTCACTTTATCTTTGAATATCATGTATCGCCTCTCCTTCTTTTCTGCATCCTAATAAACGTACCTGCTGGAATCGGGCCGTCCCGTTCTGGTGCCTCTTCAGCATGGTTTGGTCTTCAAGTTGGGGGGAAAATGCTTGGGTGGAGCAAATGGCATGGCATGGCGAAGTTAAAAGAAAGGCTGAGAAGTGGTGTTGGCCTTGTAGGTTTGTGAGAGCCATGGAATATCATTAAGCACGAATAATTAATGGTATGTTTTTGATATTTGGGTGCAAAACTTCAATGTGCATCTGGGATTTTATAGACAAAAAGCTTGTTTTAAGCTTGTCCCTTTCATGATAGTGCTTGATGAAGACCTGCCTTTCTACGTGCCTACAATGATTTTCTGACTTAAACCCAGAATTGCGGAAGGAGAAAGATGACAATGAGCCACACCATATATCCATAATACTTGGTCTATCTCAAAGGTGTAACGCATTGTTTATTCAATTGTGATTAACAAATTTTTATCTTGCACTTTCATAGTTGGAATCATTTATTATTTATTTTAAAGATCATCTCAACAAAAGATCATTAAAGATTGTTTAGCTATATATATCAAATAAATAGATTTTCATCATAAACTGTAATTTTTACTTGTTGATTATAAACATAAATGACTAAACAATGTTCAATTTGATTTGTTTTTTTTATTGATATGATCCTTAACTAATTAAAATAATAAACATTTCAATTATAAAATTTGTTACAGTAAAAGTTTGTTATTCACAACTGCGTGAATAAGAATGCATGCAAAAGGTTTAAGGTTATGGTGTTGAATTTGTAAGTGAGGTGTTAAAACCTCGTTACATGCAAAGAGGTGGAGAGGACTTGTTTTCTCTATCCAAGTGACACCACCACACCCACACACACCCACCCCAAAACCGGCCAGGCGGCCACCCTATGAGGGTCCCAACGGAGGAGGCCTAATTGCAGTTTTAAGAAAATTGTGGTCTTTCGGTGCAATATCGTTGATATGTGAATAGAGTTGGTCCTAGAGTTGGTGTCATGAATATGGTTGGTGAGGTACTAAAGTTGCTGTCTAGCCACTTAGTATTACGATTTAGTGATATTCCTCTCCACTGGTAAGTAAGGTTTTTGGTTTGATTCTCACCAAAAGCGAAGTTAAACCACATTATTATGGCAAACCCATTAGAAAACTTATCTCACTCCCTCACCCCCTTAGTATAAATAGTATCATTTGTTTAAAATAAAATAAAAAATAAAAAAAATAAAAGAAAGTTGTTGTATGTGAATCTGAAATTTGAAGAGTAAGGTCTTCGGTTTGATTCTCACCAAAAGCGAAGTTAAATCATATTATTATGGCAAACCCATTACAAAGCTTATCTCACTCCCTTAGTATAAATAGTATCGTTTGTTTTAAAAAAAAAAATTGTTGTCTATGAATCTGAAATTTGAAGAAGAAGAGGACAAACCGAATTCTTCTACATATTGATATTTGGTACAATCAATTGCTGAAAATAGCCGAGAACATATATATAGATGGTACACATCAATTATTCATCACATACTATATGACAACACTATCATTTTCTTTTCTTCATTTTGTTGTTACATTAGAGGTTTCAGATTTCAGTAATTAGCACACTCCTACCCTATCACTGTACCCACCCTCAACACGGGGCTAACCCATGTGACTATGGTTTTCCATTTTTAATCATGCCATTATATATACCAATGCCACTGAGTTCTTCCTTTGGCATGAATGCCATAGAATCCACTCTCTCCATTTTCTGAGAATTCTTCACAACCCAATACTTAGTCCCATCACCACAGGTCTCGTATCCAACCGCGGTAAAAACATGGTCTAAGTTACACGTTCCAGCGCCAGTGAGCACACGGCTCGAATAAAGGTGGAAAGCAGATCGACTTGCATCAATGGCAACAAAAACTGGCGACAGCCTGCAACAAAGCATTTCGTTCGTTTAGGCACATACTCGGTCAGTCGTAGTATATGTTTATGGAGTCTCTTTGGGATGCAGGCTTCTAAGTGTTGCATCTATTTCCATCTATAGATCTTGTTTGGGTTAATATTTAAACTTTGGGTCTAAAGAAAGAGAAGCTCAAAAATGAGCTCAAGAAATATGGTTCTGCATGAAGCCCAGCACCAAGCCCAGGTGCCCAGTCTAAGACAAAGTGACGGCACCCCATTAATGCAAAGGTTAGTTGCTTACATGGAAGTGACAACCGATGGAAATCCATCAATTCTCAACTCAAAAGCACTTTCTGGAGGGCAGAACATGTAAATAAAGTACTAATGGCTCACCATCTCCAGCTGCTTTTGGGCAAGGGCAGAATGCTACAGGAGTTAATTTTGTCTATAAAAGGATGAAGAGGGCCCAGAGACAAGGACACTCAACTAATCAAACAAACAAACATACAAACTCTGCTCTCAAGCCAGATTTGCATACAAAAGCTGTAATCATCCCTGACTTCGGTCATTTTCAAGATCACTCCCCACAAAAACCATATTTTGTCTAGTTTAAAAGCTCTGCTACTTTCCCTTGGTTCGGTAGTATCGATTTATCTTGTGTAACCTCTTTACCAGTCATCCCTTTTAGTGTTAAACTCTTTTGTAAACACAAAGAGAAGAAACAACGAGACGTTTAGCCTTGCCCGACAAGGTGAAATCTTGCCCGACTCTCTTTGTTTTGTCTTTTAATCAATAGATTTGGTGTTATAATGCATTCTCCAGTATATATTCAAATCGTTTCCAGTCTTGTGATGATCCAAAGTTCCACTAGTTCCCAGATCTGGTTTGTTTAGTGGCTTTATTGTTTTGAAAAGATTAAATGGGAGCTAAGCTAGCATTTTGATCAGATCTAAACCTTCACTCTTTTAAGCATACAAGATAATCAAAAGTCCTTGAACTCAAGGCATAGAAAAGAACTTAATGTAGACTTAACCCATCTACGACAATCCTTTGATAAACAAGAAGTCGGAATAACTTGGGGCACATGTAATCAGCTTAAAATACACTTGTTCTACATCTGCCATACAGATATGGCAGTGGCACGCCTAAGCACTTAGTTGGTTTTGATTGTGAGCCTCAAGGCCTATACCTAAAGCCTCACAAAGCACCTTTCAGAACTAACTATGTTCTCCTCTTGCAGCATTGTGACAAGCAAGAGCCCAACAACCAAGCAAAGTGCCAACTCCTCGGGAAGCTGTGTGCTCGAGTCAGGAATGCCCACCAACCAAATTTCCTGCCTGAACAGATCTACTCCCCATTTTTCTGGATGAATTGGAAGACAATGTCCAATTAGACCACCTTCACAGCCATGATCTTCACCTGTTGTGTCACATTCCATAGATTAAGTTTCCGGTTTGTGCTGATTGGTCCCTTCTGCCGCTGCTGAATTCATGTACCATTGAAACAACATAAGTCATCAATACCATGTTATTTTCACCACATTTTCTTGGTCCTCGATAGGTGTCACGATGCCTTCTTCTCCCTAATCCACAGAAGGTGGCACATCAGTCACACTTCCATGTTTAAAACCAGCTGCAGCACCTTTGGACACAAACACTTTGGAGGAATGTTTCTTGTAACCATTAATAAACGAATGTTCTCAAAATTCCTCATTGGTTAGGTCTGCAAATTCATTTATGCTTGGTGTGTAGTTTTGGTGCAAGCGTTTGTTAATTTAAAATCCTCAATGAATTCGACATCATCTTTGAAATGTCATGTATCGCTTCTCTTCTGCATCCTTGTGAACACGTTTATTCGAGCTATCCAGTTTTCGTGCCTTTTCAGCATGGTTTGGTCTTCATGAAGTTGGCGGGAAAATGCTTGGGAGGAGCAAATGGCAAAAGTTATAAGAAAGGCTAAATATATTCGCCATTTTATTATAGTGCTAGTCTGCTAGATGGTGACCTGCCTTTTTACGGAGAAGTATTCTCTCTCCTCTTTTTTTGCCCCCCTTTGTCTTCTGTTATATTTGAACGGTCACATTTAAGTCACGTCAATATTTTATATTAATTTTTTTTATAGAAATAAAAAAAGATAAAATATAAAATATGATAGGAGATGACGGAAAAGAATAGAAATAGGAGATGAGAGAATTCTTGTCCCCTTTTCACATGCCTGCACTGATTTTTTGACTTTGACCCAAAGTTACGGAAGGAAAAAGATTACAATGAGCCACACAAACATAATTATTTGGTCTATCTCAAGGGTTGTGAAGGGTGTGATGCATTCTTCGTCTAATTGTGATTAATGAATTTTTACCTTTACAGGGGACGTTTTGTTACTTAAAAATCATTGTTAAACAATTACATTTAGATATCATTTAGCCAGTCATATGTATCAAATAAATGAATAATTCATCCCGATGATCTTAATATTTAACAAAAGCGTCAATTTGTTTGATAGTTAAAGATGACTAAGCAGTCCCTAATTTGGTTGACTTTTTTTACAAATATGATCTTTAAGTGATGTTTAAGAAACTAAACCCTTTCTATTATTGCTTATGTACAAAAAAAAAATGTATGTTTATGTAAGATAAAAGTGAGCTCTCTGGCTGAATGCAAGTATTATCGCTTAAATTGAGACAATTAAGTTAATCCGTTGGATGGGACTCACTCAAGTTCTCATTGCTCTGTTTTTTTTCTCACTATATATGAGTGCTTGACGACCTTTTTGGATTGCCAGTAACAACTTACTTTCGAGATTGAATATCATCATCATCCCATACACTAAAAACTCGAACATATAAAAATTGATGGTTTGATTTTAAAGAAAACTAATGAAAAATGTTTAAAAACTTTTAGTTTTAACGATAAAGACAAAATAAAAGATAAAATGAATAATATCATGATTGACTTTTTAATGTACAAATATAATTTTTCGTTAAAATAAACAGTACCAGAAGCTTTTCGTTAAAATTCCCTTGATTTTATTTACATTGGTTGTATTTGTGAGTGAATCTTGGGGTCCAGAACGGATATATAAAGAAGCCCAAGAACCAAAACAGAGTAAACAAACAAGGGATGAAGGAAGGGACAGTAAGCCAGAGAAGCAAAAGAAGACACATTCAAAGAGAAGTTAACTACTAATTTTATATATTGCAAGACAACTAGATTTGTCCAAAAAGAAAAAAAGCTAACTAATATTAAGCAAATTCACTGGACCAGAGCTAAGGTCGAGTACAACTAACAAGACAATTATATTGTTCCCGAATAGTTGAGAATAATAGTAAATTTTGGAAAAGAACAAAGAACAAAAAAAAAGGAGATAAAAAGAGCCGAAAATAAAACTCGGGACTGTTGGTGCCAGTAGTTTCTCTCAGGTCCAGTATCATCAGCTGCAACAATATGTACTTCCTAGGATAATCAAGAAGATGCTACATAACGCTTCCCCCACCGTAAGTTTACCGTTAAAGCTTCTCCGGCGCTAGGCTAGCTAGCTGTAAACATCTGTAAAAGAGAGAACCATAAAACCGTTGTTAGAAATCAAATTTGCAAGAAAACCGAAATCAAGAGCACAAGAGCTAAACCAGGTTACACATGATTATATCATAATTCATGAGTACCACGAGCGAAGCGCTAACTGAGAGATCATGTATTTCAACTTGAACATCAATGACCCTCTAAACATCACACAATAAAACTGTGCAGTAAAATAGTTTAAACGTCAAACTTGTGTTGACCAGAACAGGTAGAAAAAATGCTGTATGATCTGGGGGTTCGGGGAGATCTACTTTTCTGTATCAATTTATCAAGTTTCCCATCGAAATCACTCAGACGTTACAAGAAATATAAAGCACAAATTTTCAAACAAGGCAACGTATTCTTGTATGTTGTACGGAAGCATGGGGCAGAAACATGCACCAACTACATCAATGTTAGCCAATCAAGTTATCCAGGAAAGATCAGACATGTGATTCAGAACCTTAATGAGGCTATGCATAAATGGTATGCTAAAAACATTCCATATGTTGCCCTCCTGGAAAGGAGCCATTCTATGCAATCGGAAACTGATGCTTTTAACATTATCTAAATCTAAAAATTGAGAGCAGTCATAAAGTTGTTAACACAGAAATTAGATACAAATCTTAGACGGCACACTGATGGAGGAGTGAGCGAGCAGGCTGAGACATTAATGAATTAAAAGACTCAAGTTACATGTTTTATGTTCTTTCATAATACAGATTGATAGAAATCTAAAAAATAAATAAATAAAATAATAAATATAAATAAATAAAATCTCAGAGCTCAACTTTACAAACTTTTATATCCACGAAGAAACGTTATAGACAACATCAAGGCCAAGATAAGTTGTGTTCGTGAAATCAACTTAGTGGAATTGTAATGTAAAAATTAGAGGATGTAAGAGAAGAATGCAATGTAAGGTGGGCATTAAGGTAACCAAGCATGTTTCTTCACTCGTATAATTTAGAAGATTTTCCCTTATGAAACAAATCCCGTAAATTACTAGACATTTCGCACATTTCATATTATTATCAAGATATTTGATACAACATTAACCAACAAGTTCCTAGAACTAATGAAATTTCACGCAGAGAATGATGATGACCAGAGAGCTTAATGCATGAGAATCCCAGGGAGACCCGGTTATCATACCATGGGTCAAGAGATTAGGGGTAACCGACAGGCAGATGCTCAACCCAACAACTATGAAAAAGCTCAACCTACTCCCACCCCTAGACAAACGAATTTTGCGTCCATAGAATACTTATCGTTGCTATCTAACTCCCATTGTTTCTAAAATTAAAAACAATATCAAAACAACTTAGTTCAAGTTAAGTTAAGCCTGCGACAAAGCATTGAAATTCCTCCATATAATTCAAACTTCTCCATATCTCTGAAACATCGCTCTCATACATGAAGCCTGTGAAACCCACACAACAAAATGTATCCCCTCCTAATCACATTAAGAATACTAGCCAGATTGGTAAAGTGCATAAAATTCTAGGAATCAAACAACCGCAACAACATTAGTGTTACAATACAGAGGAGGAACTGAGACTTTGGGGGCAAGCACACAAGCAAACAGTTTCCAATTACATATGCAACACAACAATCGACGATTGTTTTACTACATTGCCAAGGCGCAGTTCAAACTTCCGAGCAAGAACCCTAACTAAAATTCCCAATCAGGGTAAAGTTTGGATCTTCAAAATTGACAGATGCTTCAAACTCAAGGAAGGCCCTTCCAAGCCACTACCATGCAATCTCACAAGTTATATAAAATTAAGCTCTACCATGTTTACACAAAGACATAAAACGTCAAACAATCCAATCAATTTAACAATAAAAACACAAACCAAAAACAATCCTACAATTTACACACAAGAAATATGAGAGATTTGCCTCACCATTAGAGCCGGACCGCTTGCCGTGCTTAATCCGTTCGAGCTGGACCTGCGTGTCCATGATCATCCTCATCCTCTCTACCTCCAATTCATTGGCGAATTGGATCCTCTGCTTCTCCAACTCCACCATCTGCCTCAATTTCTCGGCCTCCACTCTCTGATACACCTCCCCGAACCTCTCAATCGCTCTCGCCAATCTCTTCAACCCTTCTCCTCCTCCACCGCCTCCAAACTCTCCTCCGCTCTCCCTCGCCATCTCAACCTCCTCATCGGCCTCGTCGTTATCCTCATCGTCCTCATCCTCGTCCTCATCGTCCTCATCCTCAGCCCCAGCAGCTGCAGCCGCAGCCGCAGCCACAGCCGAGTAATTCATCCTGAAGAAACCCTCGTCGAGCGCCGCAGTCGATGCCGACCGCTTCTGCGGAAGCGCCACAACCGTGGCCACTGGAGCCGAGGGCGGCGTCTTCCGGTACCCCAAAGGCAACGGAACGGCGACCGGCAGCGAAGGCGAGTGAGGCGAAGGAGACGCCTTCTTGACATTAGATCCGATGAGGGCGTCGAGCCTCTCGAAGAAAGGCCACGACGAGGTTAGGGTTCCGTTGGAGGACGAAACCCTAACCTTCTCCACCTTGTACTTCTTCTTGATAGTATCGATTCGGTTCTTGCACTGGACGTCCGTCCTGTGGGTCTTCTTGGTGTGGCCGTGGAGGGCGTTGACGGCGTCAGCGACCTCCTGCCAGTCCTTCTGACGGAGGTTCCCGCGGTTAAGCTCGATGTAGCGGCGGCCCCAGGCGTCGACGAGAGTGGACGTGGCGTCCTCGCTCCAGCAGTCTTCGCGGACGGGCATGGGGCGAGGTTTGGAGGAGGGCGGGGTGGAGGCGGTGGTGCCGGCATTGAACGGCGTTATATGGAGGTCGGTTAGGTCGCCCATCGGGAAGGGTGGATTTTGGGTGTGGGAAAACTGGGGAGTGGGTGGGAATAGAGAGAGGGTGGGTGTTGTTAGGGAGTAAAGGGGTCGCGTCGGTGGGAGCAGAGCGCCGGCCGCATGAGGCGCGAGTGTAGGAGGGAGGTCGCCGGGATGAGCGCGTGAGGGTTTGTTGTCGATGTCATTAAGGCTTTAGTGGCTTCGATGGATTTACCGGCTCGGCTCGGTCCGTTTCCCGTCGCATTACTCTCCGCCTTATCGGATTATTTTTTTTACCGTCCCACCCACTTAACCCCCATCTCTCCCTCCACTCTTTTTGCTGCAAACTATAATTTTCTCTTTTTATTTTTATTTTGTTTCATTTTTCTTTTTTTTATATTTTTCATCACAAATACTTGTTTATTTGCAGAAAAGGAAGTTATGAATCGGCAAAGAAAATTCCAAATATGATCAATTTGTCCACTTAATTTATCTAATTTCAAGAATCAAAATAATTCAAATACACATGCGTTAGGAAGCACGGATGAAGTTTCTAGTTAATAAAAAAATGTCATTATCCAAATCAATCACTAATTTCTTGATTTCTTTCGAAGAGGCCCTTTAAGGAAGGGATCCTTATTTCCTTGAAAAAAAAAAATGGATTAGTTGTGTGACCCATTCTAATGAACTTCAACGACTTGAACTGTCTATTTTAGAAATCTCGATTCATAGACATTATTGCAAAAATTCAATTCAATTTGAAATTATTTGCCTATTTAATTATCACAATGAAATTTCATTGTTTCTTATAGATCAAATTGTTCATCGGTTTATGTGAACTTAACTAGATGTCTCAAATATTTCCAATTTGGCTAATGCAAAGATGATCTAAGAGGTGCAACTTCAAAAATAGACGGTTCAGATCGTTGAAATTCAATATAATGTGAGCCCATAACTAATTTATGTTTTAATAAAAATAAATAAAAACCTCTTCTCCGCAAGGCCTTCTCTTTAGAAATCTCTATTTAACTTTTCAAGGAACAAACTTGGTGTCTTAAACCATCAAACTTGGCTCATTGCGTGCCGAACTTCAGCCAACAAGTTCAAACACAAGCCAATTGCTGCACGATTGTAGCAGGAAATTTTTCTACAACTTACAGGTCTTTGTTCGTACGGGACAAGTTATGCCAACTTTCTACCAACTTTCCGGTTGTTGAGATAAGCTTTACCCAAAAAAGCCATGCATATGGTGTATGTTGGAGTTTGAATGAAATTTCGACTTAAATGTAAGGTATTGTTGAAAATTTTGAATAGAATTTTCATTATTCCACATTGGTCATTCTCAAAATGTTTCCTCATTTTATAAGGCTTTGTATCTTATAGATAGTGATTGGAGTGATGAACAGTTATTGGAGTGATGAACAGTGATTGGAGTGATGAACCATGAAGAATGAAATTGGGATCAACTTGAGGTTGGATTTGAGGTGTACTAATTAATTATTAATTAATATGTGTGTGTGTGTATATATATATATATGTATATATGTATATAATTATCAAAAGATGGACCTTGAGGCTCTTGGGCTCCAAAAATTAAATTCTTTAATTAATTATTTTTAATTAATTTCAAATTTAATTAATTAATTAATTTCGAATTTAATTAATTAATTAATTTACGCACCTCATTCTCATACATGTTACGAATAAGTATGAACCTATTATATATACATTCATCTGCATGACATTTAAAACACAGAAGATATCAAATTATTCTTCTACAATCCTAAACCTTCTTATTGAGATAACCACATAGAAATTCGTCAAAAGTCATTTTTCCGGTGCTGAAATTCTAATTTAGATCGTTGAATCCTGGTGAGGCAAACGTTCGTAGAACTACAAGCACTGAGTAGGGACGAAATATATGTTTCAAGGACATTGCGGTACGTAAGCCTTGATCTTTAATCTGTCTGTTCAATATTATTTCGCATTGTTGATACTATGTTATTTATTTATTCGTATTTATTATTTATTAGCATATATAAAATTATCATTGATTGTTGATATGTCTCCAACGGTGTATATATTGAACTAGTGTGACGGATATTCATTACATGTTATTGTATGTCGATTAATTTGTCTTTCTCCGATAATTTTTCTAGCGTATGCGTATGCAAATCATGTACGAAGTAGAAACATACTTCAAATACGCAATGTCAACGAGGGAGATCGAAAGAGAAGGGCAGTGACACAAGAGTAGAGAAATTTATCTCGCGTTATAATTGTCTGTTATAATATGCCAAACACACATGAAAATTGTTCTTAATTAGCAAATTATCATACTTGTGGGAGAAATGTTATTCACCCTAAATGAAAACTTACACTACATCTCGAATTTAAACATCGTTTTCATTTAATTTAGTTTAGAATAGGAATATCAGTCGTATTAAAAAATGACATCGTAATTTTTCAACGTAATAAATAAAGAATTTAGATCATCGTCGGATTCTTTTTGTGAGGATGTTAAAGATTCGTGAATCGTATCCGTTCATCGTATATTGTGAGGTCAGAAATTACTTTAAATATTTTTATTTCAAATTAATTACAAATAGTACCTGATAAAAGTTGATCACATAATATACAATAAATAAACACGATTTACAAATTCTCAAAATTCTTATTAATGATCCGGAGAGGATCTTTTGGATAAATAAACTCATGCATTTATCAGAGCTCCATTGAAGGACGCCGTATTAATGTCCATTGGCAGAGAGCTGAAATTGGTAGAATCTGCCACATGTAAAGTCCAAGTTTTGCAGACAAGGAGAGTGAACGAACTGTGTGCGTCCACATGGCATTAATGAAATAAAAATACTAGAAACGAAAATAAAACACACTTTCATAGACAAATACGGGTGGATCTTACTACTTTGTTTGTGTATAGTGGGTAAGTCTGATAATTTTTTATACGACTCGTAAATTTTATTAAATAATATAAAAGTTATTAGTTTCGGATTAATTGCTAACGAGTCGGGTCGTTATTACATTACCAGTTAACGATTCGAATCGTTATCTAATCACAGATCAAGAATCTGTTAAGATAATGGTTATGACACATAAACGATTTTCAAAGTCTAAAACATTAGACATGACAATTTCTTACAAGATTCATTAACTTGACATGACCCGTTAATAAGTTGGGTTATCATCAAATCACTTGTAAGAACTCATTAAGATAAAAAGTTTAACACAATACGATCCATTAAGATAACAAGTATAACATGAAAACGATACAAACACAATGATCCGTTTCTCATGTCTAATAGTGGGCACAGTTAGCACACAAAATAAATAAATAAACAAGAATTAAAATGTAAGAAACTAAAATTTTATGTCACAAAGAAATGAAAGCAAAAGGTGGAGAAAGCGACCAGCCCTTTTGTGGTTCTTTGATGAAAAGCGTGAGGGGCCGTTTCGAATATAAAGAGAAAGTGGAAGAACTGCAATTTGTTCCTTTCCCATTTGTTTATGTTTATTTATGCAAAAGTGAAATATGGGATCGAATAACATATAAAACCCCTAAATTGTTGCCTACTTATCGAGTAATGTATGAATAGTAATAGAATTTACAAACTCATCCACTGTAAACCTTAGATTTAGAACTCGTTTGTAAGTACTTTTAAAATGACTAAAAATATTTTTGGTGAAATTTTTTTTTAAACCAATCTTTACTAAAAATTCAAGTGTACGTATCTTAGAAAAACACTTTAAGTGATTCATGCAAAAAGCACATATTTGGTGCTTCTTTTAAAAAACACTTAAATGCTTTTGGAACCTATAATTAATTACACCAAAAACACTTTCAGTCATTTTTAGAAGCACTTTCAAACGAACAATTAAACTATTTCTTCAATCCTTATGTGAGTACAAATGTTAATTTTCAGCCTAACAAGTGCATGTTTTGTGTTGACGAGGACAAATTTATGTGGACCGTGTCAATGGTTTATGTAGAGTTTGTCATTTTTATATAAGTTTGTAAATGTATTACAACTATTGAAACATGGGCAATACAATAGTTTAGGAGATTTCTATGTAGTTGGCCCTAAAATATATCATCCTCTCTACTCTCTTGTGATCTTGCTTATTTTCAGTTTTTTTTAATAGTTTTTATGATCGAAAAGTCACGAGTTTGAATCGTGATAATAATCTATTTGCAAAACAAGAATAAAGTTGCATATGATAAACGTTCATTCATGACCATCACAAAGCGAAAAACCTTATTGTTTTGAGGTTTGGTCCTCTCTAATCTTTATGATCTTCTGGTTATGGGTATGGGTCAATTGCTGCATGGTCCACTTTAATTGAAGAGTTTAGTTTTAGAAAGTTGGTTGCAAGGGATTTTCATTATTTATTTACTTTTGTGAATTGTTAATAAATTTGTTATGGGTTGAATATTGCTTTCAGTGGGAGCTGAAATTTGTCTAATCTATTATTCTACTGTTTCAACTACAGTATCAGAAGATTTTTTTAGTTATACATATCTTCACATTTAAGTCACGTACCTTTCCTTCAATAATTCTGCTCTAAATTATCAAAAATACTATGTATGGGTTAGGAACGGGGTATCGATACACATTTTGACATATATTTTGTAGAGTTTACATCATCATATATTACAATGATCCAACTGTCAATCTTTTAGTTCTTCTTTCAAAGATCATGTCTACAAAAAATCGTACAAATCCGAAACCATATAACATTTGGATTGAATTATTATCATTTTAGTGTTTCTTTGCAAAACCGTATTCGTTCATCTTCTATACTACATGAATATTTTAATGGTCTTGGATTTGTGTAAACTTTTTGCAACAATGATCTATGATTATATAAATGATAAAAATTTAAATATAAATAGTTCGTTCGTTGACATACATTATGGAGTAGACTCTACCAAATTGTGTCAAACAAATGAGTGTCGCTCTACCCTAACCCTAACCCTATATATGATGCATTGTAAGCATGATTTATATGTCGTGTACATATAGGCAAGGGCCAATGGAAGTAGGAACCAAGGTCCCAGGACCACCCTAGTCCATAAAATATATATGCGAAGATTTTTCGAGGACTCTACGAATGTTTGGTACAAGTTTTTTTTGTACCTATTAAATGTTTGATGTAATGCATCATAAGATATCTCGACATGTTGCATTAACAACACTCGATGTTTTGCGCTCAATTCCTGGCTAAAAAAAATTGTATTCACCACCGGGACCTTCAAAGTTTAAATTCTGCATCCGCTATTGCATATAGGTGCAAGATGATTAACCCAAAGCTGTCTGACATGTGCCAAAAGGATCAAGTGAATGAGATAATACAATTTCAATCATATATCTGAACTCTGCGATGCCTTTTTTGGTTGGCCCCAGATGGTGGGACTGCCAGGTGCAGGAAAAAATTCATATACGGGGATCGGAACATGGGGTTGCTCATCAAAGGCTCAACCACCTGCCTCTGCCACCGGCCAATGTCAAGAAAAAAGGTCAAACCCTACTGTGATTACCTTTACAGGATGCCATTCGCACCATCTCTACATCTAATTAATCATTCTCAAAGAGAACAACATGCTTAAAGACATGCCATATACCCACTTGAAACTTGAAAGCTAGTGCAAAGCTTACATTTGCATTATCCTATATGTGGTGGAAAAAGCTATGTGGGGACTATCATTTCCATGCATCCTCAAGATGACCTTGATCATCATCATCATCATCATAACAGTTGATGCTATAATCCAACTTTACCATTAATACGGAGATGTAATCGGTAATATAATTCATAAAAATAAACGATGCATAAATTTTTATCTATCTCATTTACTATCATACTAATTTTCGATCCATATCTTTATATTTGACATACGTATGGGTATTATTTACGTAATTGGAACACCAAACGTTCGTGATGTAGTATAATAAAACGTACTCATGTTAATTATAACGACGTAGATACAATACGTACAATATAAATTTGTTGTCCACACATATGATGTGCATGGATCGATTACAATATATTTGTGGTTGTGTTCGCTCAAAATATGAGTACTAGCTAGCTCCTGATGTACATATGTAGTAATCATTACATCAAATATCCAATATAAAAGGATAACCGACACAGATGACAACCTTGTGTGCTGGATGATCATTTTCATTTGGCTTTTTCGTCAAAATAGTCTCAAATGGATAAAAATGATCATTGAAATTGTCCACCGTCAATCATTTTGGTTCGTTCTGTGAAAAATCTATGTTAAATTGAAGAAACCACCAGTTTAAGGAGAGGGATTGATTTGACAAATATAACCTCAATTTAACGGAGGTTTTTCATAGAATGACCAAAATAGTTGACGTTGGACAATCTCAAAGATCAAAGTGAAGGGTTATGCTAATTTTAGAGATAATTTTAGATAAAGATATAAGGCAAATCAAATATTCCAATGCCACTTCTATAATCATATCACAATCACACCTTGCGACTTTAATTCATTTCCATATGTATGATATGCAGCACAGTAGTCTCTTTCCTTAGATAAACTCCTCCTTCCACATTGATAAAAGAAAAAAGAAGGAGAAAAAACTCCTCCTTCCACACGAAAGAAAACAGAGTTAAGCAAAACCCGAACAATTTAGTTTCTTGATCTTCACCCCTCTCCAAAAATTACAAGATTAATTAGATTTCATAATATCCATTGCATGAAATAATTATAAAAAAACCACAGGCAGACATACGGATTAATTACCATGAGCCAATGATTGAGACCCTCTCATAGAATTTGTTTGCCTATTATTTCTTTTTTCCCTATTTTTTTTCTATATATACAAAACAAGAAACAAAAAACAAAGAAAAAGGCAGAAAATAAAGGAAATTAAAAGAGGTAGAAAAAAGAAAGAATTGGCAGTGGTACTTTTTTTTTTTTTGCAAACCCTACTAAAATATATGAACCTTCAAGACAAATGATAAAAACTAAGAAGAAGAGATCGAAAGAATGAAAATCCGCCAATATTACACATCACTTGGTGACTCACAAATGCTCTCTAAGTGCGGCCTCCAAACCCCAACACGTCCTCGCCGCCGATCCCGCTGCGACGAGTGCTTTTCCGACAGTATTTCGCTCAAGTACCGATCATTTATCAACAGGTTGGTCATGGCGATGCTGTTCAAAACAACGTTGTTGTTGTTGGTGACGTTGTTGTTTTCGGCGTCTTTGATTCGCTTCTTCTTCGCCGACGACGATCTTGTCCTCCCCGTCTTTTCGGACGTCTTCGAAGAGGCAGGCATCGGCATGAGGAAGTAAATCTTTCCTCGTTGGAGTTCCGCGTCGGGCGGAACGATAACGATCTTGGGAACGACCCCGTCGTGATCGGACGCCGACGAGGAGGGCTTCTTGAGGACGTGTTTAGGGTACGCCTTCATGATCTCGCTGGCCCGGATTGTGCCGCTGATTTCTTCGACTCTGCCGTTAGAGTGTACGACTCGAATCACGTCCAAAGCTCCACATGGAAGAATGCAAGAGATGCAGCACCTGATGGTGTTTTTCATGGCTTGCTGCTGCCTGCTGCCTGCTGCTGCTCCCGCTTTCTAGCTAGCTATGTTTATTCTCTCCCTCCGAAGGTCTCTCTCATAAATTGAGAGGAAGTGAGGGAAGTAGTGAACGAAAGAGAATATGAAAGAGAGAACACAGAAGTCTCTTTAATTAAAAACCCTTTTCTATTTTTATGATTGTAACAAATGATGGTTTTATAATATAGTACCATTTTTTTGACGACTTATTTAGACATACAAAATTAAAATATTTATTGTCACAATTTTTAATATAAGTAGAAAATGCATATGTCTATTATATATTATCAGTGTTTTCTTTTATTAATACATTTGTTCTAACATTTTTAATATAATTAAGTGAAATTTACATATTTTTATTATAAAATGTGTTAAATTTACGTGTCGAAATCCTTTTTTTTTATTTTCACATTTCTTTTAAACCTTTTGATCATGGGATGAGCTAGCTAGATGATGAAGAAATTTTCTGCTTATGACTTGCTTTGGATGAAATCCATGGCATGAATAATTGCACCTCCCCCTGTACTTCGCCCTTTTGGGATCCATCATTTAGGGCCCACCCCACCCCATCCTTCTCTTTCCTTCCTTCTCCTTCACCAAGTTCAATAATTTGGGGTTGGTTTTAAAGGATTGCGGGTCCTTATGGGGGGCACATGTTCGTGCACGACTGGGACTGCCAGCAAAGGGGTGCCCTAGCTCAAGTGTTTCAGTTGAGGACCGACACGTGTCGTAACAAAATTGATTAACTACTTTGTTAGTGTGTGGAGGCTACTTGTATGTATGTGTGGGGTTGATTGAGAGAGAGTGAAATCGATCCGCTTTGTTGGGACTCGAGAGTGAATTGGGAATACAAGGGATGGGAAATGAGATCAATTTTTTTTGCATTTAAAATGAGTGTGGTATATTTGTTACTCAAATTATTGATTGACATATCTTTAAAAATGAGAACTGTTATTAGCATTTTAAAAATTTTACTCTCCACTTCTTTTTCTTTTTAATTATAAAAAATTTGGAGTGCACAATGATATTTTTAGAGTATTAATAACAATTTCTTTAAAAAATCTATTTTTCTTAATTTTATTATCGAAAACTTAATATGTGTCGGTTAATAAGTGAAGCCACATAAAAACCACATTCATTTTGCATGCAGAAGATTTAATCGCTTGGAAAATGGGGCATAGGGAAAATCTTCTTTTGAGAGAGGGGATTTGTGATCTCTCAAAGTTTCAATATCCCAAGCAAAATCATGTGGGTTGTGGTTTTCATTGGAAAGTGAGGTGTGATACATCACTTCTTTTAAACTTTATATCTCTTTGCGGTTTTAGGATTGCAAAGTGATTTGACTCACTGAATGTATTTGCCTATTTTGCAAAAGGATTTTGCTTGCATCATCTTGACATCGTAGGTCTACCGTAAGTGAATTCACATCAATTAACAATTCATAATTGTTCGTGTAGTTCAAATTATGTACTAATTGTTTATAACTTCGTTTCTATATTCTTAATGTGTACCAATTAATCACGAACTTTTGATTGATAAAATTGATTTCTGATCTAATCTCACATATGTTTAATGTGGAAAGCGAATGGTTCGTACTTTTATATTAACTTTTTAAAGCAAACGTAAATAAGTTTATGATTCGAAATCACTATACACTGAGTTACTTTTTTTATTCTAAAATTAGGTAGATGTCATGAGAGAGGTGAGAGTTCTTTCTCTATTTTCTTAGTTAAGACGACTTTAGAGATACTATTGGAAGTAAATCAAAAAGTGTAAAGATAAGACCGTGACACCTAAGAAATTATTCAACCTAATCTATTCGAAAAAGATTTTTTAAAGATTGATTTGATTGTATAAATTTATCATGGATTGTCCTTTAGAATTAGAACACCTACTTGGAACCGACCTTTAGATTTGATGAGAAAATAATGCAAGCTATAGTTAAAACTGTCGAAAATGCTTGATAATTGCCAGTTAATTATGTCCCATCCACAACAAGCCCCGTCCATTAAAGTGGCTAACATGTGAGCTATGGGGTGGAGGGGGCCATATGCAAGAGTTCTTGATTTTTTTATTGGAAAATTAAACTACGACAATGACTCATTTACACTCATTTTGAATACCGCCATTGTAGCTCAGGAAAATAATACAATGTTATATGTTTTAAGCTTTTTATACAACATTACTTGTTCAATTTAAAACATTATTATACGTTTTAGAGCAATTTCATCCCCTCTCAATTGCAAGGGGGATTGGATGATTCAATCCACCAAAACCAACAAAGGAGCTCAGCCCCAACCCAAACAAGTCGGGCTACAGTCAAAAGAAGGAGGCATGACTGTTCACTCGTGCCATAATCACCCAACCTAGCGCCTGAAGGCGTGTGATGTCAGGGTGATGTCATCCACATTATTATTATTTTTTGTGCTAGGCTTGTGGGCTTCACGTGCGCGTGAGCGCAAGTGGCCGACCAACCCTACAATGCTAGGGCTCGCGCTGCAGACGCACTCACCCCTCACCCATTTGATTTGCACAGGATTTCTATCCTATGGTCCTGATTTTTTTCAACAATTTTTTAAGAGATAAAGGAAAAATATATAAAAACAAATACTTATTAGCTGTTGTGGTCCACGTGGCACAATATGGTGTCACATCCCGACCCAGAGTCTACCACGTCCTGGGCCCGCTCCACCACCATAGCACGATATTGTCCGCTTTGGGTCCCGACCACGCTCTCACGGTTTTGTTTCTGGGAACTCACACGAGAACTTCCTTGTGGGTCACCCATCATGAGAGTGCTCTCGTGCACTACTTGCTTAACTTCGGAGTTTTGATGAACTCTGAAGCCAGTGAGCTCCCAAAAGGCCTCGTGCTAGGTAGGGATGAGAATATACATTTAAGGATCACTCCCTTGGGCGATGTGGGATGTCACAATCCACCTTCCTTAGGGGTCCGACGCCCTTGTCGGCATACTTCCAGTCAAGGATTGGCTCTGATACCAATTGTAACATCCCGGCCCCGCTCCACCACGGTAGCACGATATTGTCAGCTTTGGTCCCCGACCACGCCCTCACGGTTTTGTTTCTGGGAACTCAGACGAGAACTTTCCAGTGGGTCACCCATTATGACAGTACTCTTGTGCGCTACTCACTTAACTTCGGAGTTCCGATGAACTCTGAAGCCAGTGAGCTCCCAAAATGTCTCGTGCTAGGTAGGGATGTGAATATACATTTAAGGATCACTCTCCTGGACGATGTGGGATGTCACATATGGGGTGTTGGATTGCAAAAAAAAAAAAAATGTAATACAATGGTTCATAGTAATTAGGTAAGAAATAAGTACTAAAAATTATACAAAAATTAGAAATTACAAAATCATGACACATGACGGGGATCGGTTAAAAATCTTATTTCAAATTAAACATAAATTTATATGTTTATTAATTATTTTAAAAAATTAATGTTAATTGTTCGGACAATTTATTTTAAAAATAAAAATACACTCGAGCAATTACTTTCCATTAAATCATCCCTTTCCTGAACAGCCCGAACAATAATTACTTTTGTGGGATGGATTGTTTCATGAATATTTGTAAATTAGGGTTGAGAACCCAAAAATTACATATCCACTGTATCGAGGGTGCAGCAGGTGTTCAAATAGTGGATTAGGTATAATTCAAATCTGGAGCCCACGAAGTCCACCGGAAATTTGTAAAAATAAATAAATAATTTGTGCCTGAAAATTTTGGAAATGTTTATAAATTATTGTGAGATTATATATGAGGGTATATTATAAGAAAAATTAATGAAAATAACTTGAAAATTCTGAGTTTTAATGAAAAAAACAAAAATGTGTTGTAAGTGAATAGTACCATGATTGACTTTTTAGAGTAAAAATATAGTTTTTCATTAAAATTAACAGAACCGAAAACTTTTTGTTAAAATTCCTAATATAATAAATGGAGGCCAAACAAATGGAAACATAATTAATTGAGTCGTTCGGGAAGAGTCCAAATCCGGCCAGCTGAAAATTCAACTCCATTCTAAAATTACGGGAACCTGTTTTATTGCCCCACGACAAGAAATCAAGCTATTGGAGAATTCATTCATTGTGTGAAGGTCAAGCTACCTTCTTTTTCCTTTCAAGAGAGCTTTTGTAACGGTTATCGTTTGTGCACATGATAAATAATTATGATGAGAATAATTTAATATTTGTTGGAAGCGACTCATAGCATACTTATTCGTTAACAATTGCAAAAACATCATAGGGAGGTGCCTTTTTTTTTTTTTTTCTTTTCCTGGTAGTGCTTTACGGTAGTTCTTGGATTTGGTTTCTCCATGGCTGGTGAATTGTGGAGTTGTGGTGTTTCTTTTAACATATGTGGCTTTTGGTTCGCTCTAACGATTAAGTTTTGTTAATGCTCAATAGGTCAACAAAAGACCAGTATGGTTGGCCTTTGGTGGGCTCGGGATAAAGACTATAAGAAATCGAAAACAAGGTTTAAGTTGTTCACCCTTAAATAAGTTGTTCACCCTTAAAAACTGGGTTGTGTCCACTGTAGTGCTCCGTGTATGTATTGGACATAGGTTACAAGATGCGTTTGGTTATAGTGTAATCTTTTTTTTTTCTTCTTGTGTGTTTGACCGTATAAAAGGTACTCGTCTCCCTTGTATAGGCTTTGTGGAGCAAAAAATAATCACAAAGTGACACGTGGATTTTGAGACAAAAGAAGACAAAAATATGCTTGAGGTAAAACGGGATTCCCACGCCCAAGTAGCGGGCAATCATCCTCAACCAAGTCAAAAATGCTCCAAAAAAGGTAACCAATTCCAAATTATCTCATCCATCATCATTTAAGGTAATTCCCAAAACCTAATTTATTCCATATATTTTCTATCTCATTATTTAGCTAATCAATTAGCTAAATAATATATTCCTTTCATATTTCCTATAATCTTCCTTTAAAATCATAATAATTGACTAATTAAAGGATTAATTGCCTAATCAAATCCCTAATTGTCAATTAAAACACCCATTCAACCCCAAAAAATGCCCTAAAGGCCGGTTACCCACTTTCCCAAGGGGAACCGGCCATCTCTTTTATTTTCTACCTTTTTTACCACATCTTTCCTTTTTATGATAATAATTAGCTAAGTTAATTCAGAAATTATTAGCTAATTATTTCATAAAAATAAGGAATTATTAGCTAATTATTTCATAAACTCCCAATTAACCACAAAATATATCCAAATATGTGTTAAAGGGCCGGCCACCTATTGTTAAAAAAGGAATTGGCCATGCTTTGTTTATCTCTTGATATTTGCCCATTTCATCCCATTAATTAGCTAATTCATTTGGTAATAATTTTATTTTGCCAAATTAATTAGTCAATTAATCACATAACTCCCAAAATCATCTTAAATCATGAACAAAACCCACAAACAA